>VKOC01027405.1:0-16586 GCA_009364415.1 Spea multiplicata
AAGATTTTTCAAATAAAAGTCATAAAATCTGAAGAAAGCCCATCTTGTCCTGAAAAAAACAATATATAACTTATGTGGGTACACTAAATGGGTGAGGAGAAAATTACACCTGAACACAAGCACCACAAAAGTGTCAAAACAGCCTCGGTCCCACAGGGTACAAAACGAAAAATGAGCCCGGTCCTTAAGGAGTTAATGAGTGTAATTTTATTATTTATTATAAATGTAATGTTTGAGTGAATCGACTATTATTTAGTTTATAGCAGGTCAATACTTCATATGTTAATGCTCATAATAAACCTGGGCATTCTTATCTTTCTTCCAACCTGGGAAAAAGCTTTAATTCATTTTTATAACTTTAGTATAATTTTGTATACAATGTTTTTAAAATGCTAATTGATATATATATATCTGCATATTTATTATATATAATTATATATATATATATATATATATCTTTTATAACCTTTTTACAAAGTTTATTCTCTAGGATTTAACACTTTTTGTGTCAGAAAATCTTAGCACTAACTGTCTGAAAGAGATTCTGAAACGATATGAATATTTAATAATTAAATGACTACTTCATGATTTTAATAGCCTATTCTATAATCAGTAGTTGTTACTGAATGAAGTACTGTAGCACTAGTTATGTTTCAACTGTTTTTTTCAGCTTTTTTATTGCAGCTTTTTGTGTAGAAAACATTTTGAATAGCCCTAAGCTTCATGCAAACATAATAGGTCCTATGATCTATGATAATAAAAATATTATATATTATTCCTGTGGAGGTAGTTCATCATAATGTCTCGGGCTATACAATCTGACAAACCAGGTAAACAGCAGCTATTAAAATTCAATTAAAATTATGGAATATTGGGCTGGGGGTAATGTTGAAAGCCTGTATGATAGCAAATCTCTATCAGGAACCCCAACCCTCATCAACATTCTGCCCCAGACAGCAAGGGCCTTGTATCAATAATAAAAACTATTTTATTCACATCAAATGGTTTTCTGATGTGAATAAAATATATTTTATTATTGATACAAGACCCATGAGCGTAAGGACATTTTGTAAAGCTGTCAGACCTATCTGCTTTTGTGCAGGTATCTGCATCTGCTTGTATCCAGAATAAACGTCATAAAATCAAGGCCGTTTGTGATCATCACAAAATGATTGTAGTTTGGGAAGCATAATAAGCCTATATCACATGTCATTCATAGTCAGGGGCATACCTAGAGTATTTGGCACCCAGGGTGGATCCTGTATGTGACACCCCCCCCACAAAAAAATCATGTTGGCAAGAATATTTATTTTACAAATTTGTAAACTGTATGTCAACTGGAAAAAACTAGAAATCTGAAATGACTTATTGACTTATAAATAAATTACTTTTAAATAAATAAGATTTACTGAACAGATATGGCACAGTGTAACTCCCATTACTATATACTGGGCCAGAGATTGATGGCAGTGCAGCATATCCCCTAACTATATTGTAAGCCAGACTTTGACGCGGTAGCACTCTGCCCCTAAAACAGCCTCCCTATGCCACCACTGCACCTAAAACAGCCTTCCTGTGCCACCGCTTCCCCTAATATAGCCTGCTGTGCCACCGCTGCCCCTAAACACTCACTTCACTCATTCATTCATTCACTCTCCCGCACCCCCTTACCTCTCTTGCGGATTTTACTGATCCGGGAGCCGGCTGATCATCACTGGGGCCGCGCAGACGTCTATGCGGCCCAACGACCGCCTAACTGCTGTGGTGCCCACGCACTGCTGTGGTGCCCACGCACTGTGTGTGGAAACGCCACAGCAGTGAGTTGCAGGCCCGCGTTAGGTGGCTGTCGCAGCACACTCAATGGAGCTTATTTTTTTTCTTTGTTCAAAAACAGCCGTTCAAAAACAGAAATTTACTTCCAGCTCACTTTACAATGAATAAAAACCCCATTATAAACTGGGTTGATAGAGAATATCATGCCTGTTCTATAATCAGTAATGTTTGCATGATGGTGATCTTTAATTTGATGCTGAAACTCTAAATTACATACATTGTAATAATGCATATTATCAAGGTGATTACTAGAAGTATCTATTAACTTTTTTTTGAGAGGTCAGAGAGGTTTTTTGAGGAGTCAAAGGTTGATAGAGTACATCACGCCCATTGTATAATCAGTAGTGGTTACATAATGGTGATTCCTAATTTGATGCTGAAGACTAAATAAATAGTTTAAATAAATGAAATTCTGGATTTTATACATTACAAAAACATTAGAAAATACATAGGTTAAGACACTATTTAAAATCATTACTTTGATATTCAGAAATCTAAATTAAGGCACTATTAGTTATTACAATTGCATATTCTTTGGAAATTAGTTGTAACCAATATAAAATGCAATTATTTCATCAACTGCTTTTTTTTAATGGAAAATAACAGCATACTTCTGACTGGGTTTAATTATGATGACCCTGATCACAGCTGTTGTCATTTGGTAATCTAATAAATATTTTGAACAGTTATTAATACTTTGGATTTGGTAGTACACATTCTCCATAGTACATCATACATATAATATGATAACTGTTTACAGTTGAAATACTGAACTCATTATTTTCAGGACATTTTACAATGTTCAACACTCAATAAACAATTCATTTAGTTATACTGACTGACATTTTAATTAATTCCTGCACAAAGATGTTTTGGAATGTTGAAAATGTTAAAGTGATATAAGTGATGCAATTTTTCTACCAAATTAAGTTCTACTATAATAAATTGATTTGATTCAGGATTACGATTGAACCTCTTCATGATCTAAGGGCATATTATTTTGACCTATAGATAATAGTCTTGATGACCATTAGTATATACTAATATATCCTATGTTTTTTGTACCATTTCCCAACCAGTACATGTGAGGTTAGACTATTGCTAGGCAGCCCGCAGTCTTGTCTGCCAGCAGGAAGCCAGAAACTCCATTATAACCGATCTGGTGTAACAGAGCTTGATATGAGCACTGGTTACACTATAAGAATGGCGAATTACCAAACTTCCATTCAGGCATTCTCTGCCTGTGGTGCCAGTGCTGACACCAATGGAAAAAACAATCTTGAGCTCTCCAATCGGGGGAGAAGAGGTCACCAAAAGCACCGTCATTTTGCCCTCACTTAAACTCCCGGCAACATAGTGACGCTCACTATGACGTCCTCTCCCGTCGATTGGAATAGTCAGCAGAAGTGGTCAGCAGAAGAGGTAGGGAAATATTTAGAAAGCATGAGAAATAGTGGGCACTGAGAAACAAATTTCATTCCAGAATTAAAAATGCCCCCAATTTTCATCCGAATTGAATAAGCAGGGAACATAATTATATATACATTGTGTGAGTACACTAACTATAAAAAAGGAGAATCGTCATTAAACAAACATATAGTAATAACGTCCAAAAAAGATTTGGTTACTAGTATAGGGAAACTGCCAGACCTGAAGGAGTTAAATAAAGCACATTATATACACACTGGACAACTTTAATTTCCTGCCCATTAGTTTTTTTTTACATTCGGAAACAAAATTTGTTGTTTGTTCGGAAACAAGAAAGGTTGTCTCATTGATGCTTATGGCCGTGGTTGATGGGTTTAACAACCTGTGGAAGTTTGTCCTTAATTAATGGGGCAGGTGGTGGCAGTCCTGAAGCTATTTAGGAATGTGACCCAGGACTTAAGCCAGGGCACTGCCACTTTGGGCCAGGTCATCCCCTTACCTACCTTAAACAACACATACATGACTTGCTTGAACAAAATGAGGTATTTCAAGGTGATAGATTACATATGGAGGTTGAGAAGCTTATCAGTAAGTTGATAGATGAGCTGAAAGGTCACATGCAAACAATCATGCTAGAGTACATGCTGGAGTACACCCTCTGTGACACAAGGGTTAAGGGCAAGTTGGCCCTTATAAATAATTTTCACACTTGGGTGTGTGAGATGCAGCACAAAAGGAGCGTGCTGTAAGAACTTACCTTTACTCGCTGCCGTCCTCTGCTGCCTGCTTCCAACTCCTCCGACGCACGTGCTGATGACGTGGACGGCTCATAATGTGACATCATGAACCAATTAACCCCATTTCCTGGTGGGCTAATTATTTAAACCCTGGGCTGGCATTCAATCTTTGTCCTTTGTGGTGAAAGCGGCATATCTTGTTTGCTTGTATGCTTTTTTTGGAACTCTACCCGGTTAGTTCCTAATTACATTTTGCCTGCTGATTTTGCCGTTTCCATCCTTGTTACCTCCTATTGCTGAACCAGCTTGTCATTGATTTTGGATCAATTTACTGGCTACCACTATTGGCTTTCCAATTGTCTAAAAGACGAGATATCTGCTTGCGAACTACCTACGGATCTTGAGGCATTGATTGCATTTGTGCGAAGGATTGTTCTCCATCTTATGGAGCATCTCACCCAGTGCGAAAGACAAAGATACCTCTTGTTAGCCTTGCCCCTTGCTTCTAGTGCCTTGAAGTGGCTCCGTCTTCTCCTCCTCAAGGGGAACCTATACAGATTGGTGCTACTCAGCTGTTGGAAGACGAAAAAGGTGAAAAAGGACGTTTTGTTTGTTCCTGCCCGGTGAAGCTTGGAAACTCTAGTGCCTAGAGAAGAAAGGGAAACATCCTTTGGGTGAATTTACTTTTTCCCTCAAAATAAAAGATACCCATATGTTTGTGCCCATTTCTCTCTCCTACAAAGTTAAGACAACCACCACAACTGCCCTCAAAGGGTGTGATGCTGCCAGTGACTTTATTGACCATTTCTTCTGTTTACTTTGTGAGTTGCCACTTTCTCACAAACCTTGGCCATTGAGGCTATTGATGGATGCCCCTTATACCCCAAGAGATTGTGCCTATCAAGACCCACATGGGGATCCTGCACACAGAATGCTTGACACTGAACATCATCAACTATCCCACTGGGTCATACCTAGCTGTACCGTAATAATCCTTTTATAGACCAGCAAAAAGGAGAGATTACTACATGGAGCAAACGGTGCCACATCACTTGTTTACCTTCAATCTCTAGGCTTTATTGTATCTACTGCAGAGGCACTTGCTACCACATACATCAATCAGTAATAGTTAACTAGCAAGCTGTTCTAAATTAATACTTAGTAACAATAAAATCGAACAACATTCAGTAATAACAATAATACAATGTACTTAACGTGATATTTATGTGAGAATTATAAAAAGCAACACTTTTGATATGTATATAATAGTGTCACTAATAAAACTTGCATATCTCTTTGATTCCTTTGTTTTACATTTCTACATACAGATTATAAATCCTGTTCATTTTTTAAAAAAAATAGACACATACACGCAGCTGACATTTCTTTTTTGGCTAGCAGTATTTCTTTAATATTCCATAGCAACACTTTATTTTCCCTGTAGCTTGTTCAATGCTTGTATTAATGGAGACAGCAATGTTTCAGAAATGAACTCTGGTGACATGCCAGACCGCTATATCGAAATTCTGCATTGTACATTACCTTTTGTAGTACATTAGTAATATAATTTTGTCAGACTGAAAGAAAAGCCAAAAAGTAATTTACTTCAAAAAGAATAATAAGAATTGTGACTGCTGACAAGGAGTGAGGTAATATTGCTGTCTAGGTGTGACAAAGCCACAATCAGCTCTTCTAAATCAGGTGCCCGCCGCCATATTGTATATGGTTGACGTTGACAACCCGGGGAGGGAACATACAGTGTCCCTGGAGTATATTTCGGTGTTGTTGAATGCCTCAACTTTGCGGCATTACAGCAACACTGTTTAAGTGAGTAAAGCGACCTTTGATCGCTTTCTAAGTTTATTTAATGCCATGATGTGCCAGACACATCATCGGTCGTTAACAGACCGTTTTTCCGTGATGTGCAGGTCATTGGTCTTTAACGGGTTTACAATGTTTACACTGTATTTGATACATTTTATGTTATTTTATTGGACAAAATTTGCTTTTCTGCCAAAAACAAGGATATTTCTAAGTGACTCAAACTTTTTGAAGTGTGTATATAAACTTCCGCTCAAACGTTTGGGATCACTAAGAAATGTCTTTGTTTTTGACAGAAAAGTGAATTTTGCCCAAAAAGATAACATCAAATTGAAAGGAAATGCAGTGTAGGCATTGTTAATGTTGTAAATCAATATGTAGCTGAAAACGGTAGATTTTTAATGGAATATCTTCATAGACGTACAAAAGCTCTTTATTACTCCGATCACTCCTGTGTTCCTGCGGCACATTTTGTTGGCTAATCCAAGTTTAATGTATATAATATCACATTCAAATGACTACTTACATATGTATGCAAACCAGTTATATAGATATAATCCTAATGTGTAGGGTTTAAAATATGCTTATGTGAAAGTTTTTCAGTTTCAGTTCGTTTTAATGGACCTGCATACACTTAAACATTTAGTTTCGCTTATTTGAACCTAAGTTTTTGTAACGGACCGGGCAGGGTAGCAGGAGATCCGCAATGCAGAACCTGGACAGGCGAGCACACAGGTGAGTAGTCACAAACAAAGCGGAGGTCAAGGATTGGAGAAATCAAGATCAACGTGAGACGAAGCCGAAGTCAGGACTGGAGCAAGCAGGACAATCGTGAAGCGAAGCTGGGGTCTAGGATTGGAGAAATCAGGATCAACGGGAGACTAAGCCAAAGTCAGAATCAGAACAACACAGAACCGCATACAGAGCCCAGAGCAGGAGATAAGAATCTCTTTGAAGGCAATCCATGGACAGCCCTTAAATAGCCCAGGCAGATAACCCCGCCTCCAGCTACTTTAAAAACAGGTACTGTTCCTTTAAATCGTGGGTTGCACGTGTGCAGTCAGTTGCTGGTTGGCCATCTTTGATGTGGCATGAGTCTTCAGGTTCCGGCGGCCATTTATGGAGTGGCGCACGCATGCGTGTAGTGCACGAAAGGGATGGCACGGTGACTCGAGGCTCTAGTGCGGCGGCGGGAGACTGCTATGGCCGTAGTAGTAACAGGCCGGGTGGTTACAGTTTTAAATTACTTCTCAAATGGCTGCTTGGATGTTTGCATTGTACTGCTTAGACAAGCAGTGATTTTTGAACTGAAAGGTAAGTGGATAACAAAGTGTTCAATTGATGGCGTTAACTTGTGAATGATATTGGAGCAACCCTGAGTTACATGATGGATTGAGCATAAGATATACCTTACAATAGAGAAGTAGTCACTAGGTAAAATGCTTGTTGGTTTAAAGGTTAATTGTTAAAGAAAAGGTTAATGGAAAGATATGTTTTTTTCAGTTTTGTGCAAAACAGAAGCATAAAATCTAAATGGTATATGTAAATGAGATACACCATCACATCCTCGCACCTGGTGTTGGGTGGAGAAAATCTTGTTGGACCTAATCACAGGACTTCTGGATATATCACTAAAGGAAAGGTATAAAGTAAGAGTTTCATTAAAGATCTCTAGGGGGATCATCTGCATTTTTTTAGCTATTGGGAGTAGTTGTTACAAATTGTTGACTATTTGCGCATTCAGTCCCCAAACCCAGAACACAATGTTTAATAATTAGTCGTATTTGAGTGATGTCACTTTGAATCTGGAAAAAAGCATAATGTATTAGTATTCAATATGGCTAACAATCTTTTCCTTGAATTTTGCACTGCTTTGCTTAAAACATTTATCCTCTCACACCAAGTAAACTTTGCATTAAATAATTCGATGTTGAGGATTACATTAAGGTCTATCCTGTATTTTGAATCATAGTAATATTCAATTGAAAGATTGGCAGTGTTGTGTAGATAGATGCATCTCTGTAAATAGTTTGAGTGATTTTGTTCTTACAAGATTACGACTTCATCTCCCATGACTGTTAAATATCAGTCCGTGGGAATAAACTTCACAACCTAGACATAAAGACATAGTCATATTGATATCTTTTGTTCCCTGTACTTGGCAGAGCAGCTTATCAGTGATTCCTTCAAATAGCTTTTTTACTGCTTTTGTGACAAGGTGAAAGGAATGTATCAGACTTTAAACCTCTCCAGTGTTGTCTGACTGAATATTTATGAAAGTTCTACATTTATAGAAATATAATTTAGGTTCTTGCTTATGCACTTTTATTGATAAATAATGTTTCAGTGAAGAAAACCATCAGATTCTTGTATGTGATGCTTTAGAAAGTACTATGTTTCTTATTTATCACTATGCAGAAATATTAGATTTCTGCCCATAAACATTTAATTATTTTGGAATGTTTTTGCCCAAAAAATAAAAGTGCCAAGATGAAATTGGAAACATATACAGTATCTTAAATGTTAAAGAAAGAATAGCAAACCTACTTAAGCAATTTATTCAGTCCCAAATTAAAAAAAAAACAAAAAGGCGAGTGCCCAAACTAAAAAGCATAAAAGGCATACACATTCAGATTTCTTGTTTGCTGCTAGAATAATAATAACCATTAAATAGATAAAACAAAACAAGAATGCAGTACATACCCAGAGAATAATGTTAAAAAAAACACACAGCATAAATATGGGGGTTTCCGTTACACTACATGGCCATATATTGCTTAGTCCATAATAATGGAGATCATTTATCCAGGATGATTTAGAGAGAGTTCAAAGAAGGGCTACTAAATTGGTTCATGGATTGGGGATAAAATTTACCAGGGAAGGTAAAAGGATCTTAACATGCATTGCTTGGAAGAAAAACAAGACAGAGGGATACGATAGAAACATTTACATACATAAAAGGAATCAACAAGATAAAGGAGGAGGGTATATTTAAAAGAAGAAAAACTACCACACCAAGTGGACACAGGCTTAAATTAAAGGGAAAAAGGTTTAAAAGTAATATCAGGAAATGAGAGGGAAGTGGATGCATGGAATAGCCTTCCAGCAGAAGTGGCAAAGGTTAATACAGTTAAGGAGTGTATCCATACATGAGATAAGCATAAGGCATGAGATAAGGTCAGAGACTAAGGAAGGTATGGCCAAACTTAAAGAATACAGTTTATTGATAAGTCTACTATGTGGGACAGCGTCAAAAGCCTTACTTCCATCCAGATAAGCAATTTCGACTGCATTATATTCCTTTTTGTTTTTAATCTAACTAATCCTTTTTCTTTCCTTTTCTCATTTATGTATCTAAAAAAAATGTTTTGTGTCCTTTTATATTTTCTGGATAGCTTTTTTCCTTCTATACATGAAATCATCATTCATCAAAATTAGTTTGATGATCTGAAAAATTTTAGTGTAACAAAAACATGTAAAAAAAAAATTTTTGAAGGGGCAAATACTTTTTCACAACACTGTATACTAGTTTCCTGTATTATTATTGACACAATAAAAATAGATTAATTTTATTATATTCCTACTTTCATTAAATGTAAACTGAAATGTTTGCATATCAGTGAACTTATTCTCTCCAAAAGTAATTTAGATTTTTACTTACAACCTATTATTTTTGATGTTGTGGCCATCCATGAGCTATCAGTTAAAATAATAAAACTAATTTTAACAGCAGGTTTTTTTTACGAGGGTTTCCAAAAGCTTTTCCGATTTTCTATAATTACACTTTTGTTGTGGAAATACTTATTAAAAGAGATAAAGTACAGCTCTTATTAATAAGTTACAATTACTTTTTTTCCCCAAACTTTATCTGTTTGTTACTAACTGTAAATTTAAGTTATCTTAATTGTGTTTCTTCAAATTTAATTGCCCCTTTTAAGTTAGAAATCCAAAACATGGCCTTTATTCTTTATTTTTATACTGTACAAACAAAAAAAATTTAAAAATGATACTGATAATTATTTGCATCACTATAAAGAGATTATTTACACATGGAGAAAACTTGAAACAGCAGTGGACCTTCCGAGGAGTGGCTGGCCGACCAGGAGCACATTGGCGATTCATCCAGGAGGTCACAAAAGAACCTAGACTTTACTTGCTTCCGTTAAGGTAAGTCCACAATAACTCAGCAACTGAGCAAAAATGGCATTCACTGCTTACCAAAAAGAACACAAAGACTCATCTCACATGTGCCAAAAACAGACCCCCAAGATTATATTATATTCTGTGGATTGATGATTCAAAAATTGATCTGTTTGGAAGCTATGGGCCCTGTTACATCTGGTGTAAAGCTAATACAGAATTGCACCATCATAGAAAAAGTCATGATGGTGGTAGTGTGATGGTCTGGCGCTGCTTTGCTAATTTAGGACCTAGTTGACTTGCCATAATTGGAGGAACCATAAATTCTGCTGTCTACCAGAAAATACTGAAGGAGATCATCAAGCCATCAGTTTGTGACCTAAAGCTTAAGTACGGTCGGGTTCTAACAGCAGGATAATTATCCGAAGCATGAAGCAAGTCCGCCTCTGAATGCCACAAAACAAATAAATAAAAATGAAACTGATGATGTGGCATGGCCTTAAAAAAAAGACAATCCACACTACAAAACCCTCCAATGTGGCTGAATTTCAACAATTCTGCCAAAAAGTGTGGGCCAAAATGTCCCCACAGCAATATAAAAGACTTGTTGCCTGTTATCACAAACATTTGATTGCAGCTGTAAGAGTTATTAGGTTTAGGGTGGCGATTACATTTTCACATGGGTAATAAAAGTTTTGCCTTTAATAAATGAACTAACCATCTAAAAGCTGCATTTTGTGTTTATTCATGATGTCTGAATAAACACAAAATCTTCTTTTAAGTGGTAATACAATTGCCACATACTCATTCTTTACTGACACAGCACTTACTGATCTGTAGTTGGCTGAGTTTTAACCAATGGCGTTGCTACAGGGGGGCAATTGCCCCCCCCTAGGTTATTCCTTGCCCCCCGCCAAACGGATGCTGTATGTCCAGATTGACCAGGACAGTCCGGCAATGGGCAGCCTCATTGAAAGCGCTGTCTTTATATATATATAATAGATATATATATAAAGACATGAGGCTGCCCATTGTGTTTGGGTAGTGTTGTTGTTGTCCTGGTGTTTGTTCCTGGCACTTAACTTACAGTAGGAACTATTTCATTTTTACTTATCAAGAGATAAAACACCCCCCTGAACTTGTAGTGACTTCAGGGGACAAAAAAGTGACTTCAGGGTCCTGAAATCATTTAGTGGAAAAGTTAAGGTATTGTGTTATTTACTTCAAAGATTATTCGCACTAAATTGTGGCTTCAGGCTTCCCATGTTGAATGATCAAGTATTACGTTAGTCCAGTAACAAAAGTATCATTCCATAGCACATAACTTTTGGCAATATATATATATATATTAACATATACCATAACTTATGTAATCGTATTTCTTTGCTACCCCAAGCCTCAAGTATTAAGCCAGTATCACAAACTCATGCTGACGAGTCCCAAGGACGAAACAGCTGTCCATGCGTGATGATCTGGCTATTGCACCTCTTTCCCGAGTTTTGTCTAAAGGCTGTGTTGTACAGCGGGCAATTACTTTCAAGGGATCCATGTATAAAGTGGATATAGATGCAAAGGTGATAATTGTTAACCTTATTTGTTGTTGTGGCAGCACCATGAGATAATAATGCTTCTATTATTTCAAACATTTAAATTTTGTTTAATTATTTTTATTCCTTGACTTATGCACAAGCATTATTTTCTAGTATTCAAATGTGTGATGCATGTACTGTAGCATGCCATACATACAATATTGATAGTACAGAAAGCTGCTACATATGCCCGTATTTAACTTCTGTCGTAGTTTACGTTGGCAATAGGTTGACGTTTTAAAAAGTGTTCCTGCAATACAAAATATGGCAGGTTTATAGGTTTTGCTAATAAGCAAAATATTTGCAAAAGGTTTGGCTCAGCATTGCTGGCATTTTTAAATTAACAGCCCAATTTAGAGTTAGCCTCAAAGCAGGTGCAAAAAACATTCCCAAAAGAATACAAATTAGATACTAAAATTGTGATTTTGCTACAATGTGTGTAATGTTTTGCTGTGCAATTTACCATCCTGACATAATTACTGCATCACTATATTTTTATGCAGAATTTAAGTAAAATACATTGTCACACCTCTAGTGTGTATATAGCATTGTTCATCTATCATTTGTCTGCAGCTGTACAGTAGTTCACAGCTCTTAGGGTAATGTTATTGTTTTTTAAAATGCAAATATTGTCTCAATCAAACAGTCCAATTTAATAAAGTAAAAAAGAGAACAAATACTCATTTACCATTTAAACACCAGTAGAGGCCAGGCAGCGACTATACATACAAAGGAGGCAAGTACATCAATAAAGCATTGTCCCATGTTTTTTTCTGAACATGGAAACTAACGGTATGAGAACAGCTGCTTACATGGGATTGTACGGCACACTTTTCACTTATCAGAAAATACAATAATAAAAGAAGAACATTTTGGTGGTAAAGGGCCACAACAGGCCTATTTCAGAACAAGCAATTCACATTACAATACAAATTAATTAAATACAAGCAAAGCTCCAGACCATGCAGTCCTAAAGCCCCTTTAAACCATAAAAACTCACCCATACCAGACATAAGCTCAATTTAAACTTTCCCTGGATACTATTTGAAACAACTCTCCTGTTGCAACAATAGAATGCATAAAATATTCGTAAAATCACAATTACACGACATAAATATTGACTTTTCCAGAGCCTGGCTTAGCTGGGTCTGGCAGGGAGGTATAGTTAGTGAGTGTTTAGAATGGCCAGCAAAGTATAGCCATAGAGGACTCCAATGGGAGGCTAGGCTTTTTTTTCTGATTGTGCTTATATTTTATATATGTATTTATGTATAGTGTTAGTGTGTGTATGTTGTTGAAAATTGTGTGCATGTGTATAAGAGTGTGGTGTTTGCATGTATTTGGCATATGGCATTACCATGTGAGGGTATGTTAGCATATAAAGTGTGTGTGTATTATTGTATGCTGTTGCCATGTAAGTGTACTTTAGTGTATGGTGTTAGCATGTATGTGAATATATGGAGTTAGCGTATATGTGTAAACATATAGTGTTGAGTGTATGCTGTTAGTATGTGTGTATAGTATTATATACAGTATTACTGTATGGTGTTAAATTCCAAGATTTTACTATTACATGACGTAAAGTCATGATTTTATTAATGACACGGAGGCGAGTATTATGCATTCTCTTTCTTTATTACTCCCTCAGCAGCAAAGAATTGAGGGAAAAACTTGACTGAAAGAGTTGAAACAAATGAAATAGTAACAACCATAACACTGCCCAGCGATAGCCCAACCAATCAGCAGTCCTCATCATCCTCAGGGAGAGTGCAATCCTAACGAACTTCCTCTTTCTTTGCGGATCCAATGAAACCGAACCAGAAGAAACCAAACAGGAAACCGAAGCAAGGCCTCATGTAGAACTCCAACGAAACATCCACAGCAGATCAAGCTAGAGAAAATGAGAAAAGAGGTAATAGTAGTGATCAAACAGATACCAAATCGGGTATACAAAATGGGAAATCGACTAGGCAGCTAAACATAGGCTGGTATAAATACAGAAGTCGAATAAACATGGCATAAATACAGAAGCCGAATAAACATAAAAAGATCTTACCTGAGACCAGACCACAATCATTTCTCTCGCCCGGGGAGGGAAAGAATGGGTGGGAATAATACTCGCCTCCGTGTCATTAATAAAATCATGACTTTACGTCATGTAATAGTAAAATCTTGGAATTTTATTAAAGACACGGAGGCTCCTATTATGCAGTTTTAAAGCTGATCTACCAGGCGTTCGGAGAAATGTTGAATAGGATGGAGATAAAATTCTTTAAATGTGGTATCCGAAGACCAGTCAGCGGCCTTAATGATATCTTGCATGCGGCAACCAACCGATGAAGCCTTGGACGCCGAAGAACCCCGAACAGAATGAGGAGAAAATATGGACATATCGATACCTGCCCGAAGCAAAATCCATTTAAGCCATCGAGAAAGGGTAGAAGTAGACACCGGATGATGCAGAAGTTTGAAAGAAGTGAATAAAGGAAGAGACAAGGGGTCTTGAAGCATATGGGTGCGATATTCATACTCCCGAAGACAAAAAAAAAAAAAACAGGACATAAGAGAGGAAAGGACAGATAAAAGACAGATTTAGTATTGGATTTAGTTCTCCTAGAAATATCAAAGGAAACGCCATCAGGGCGGAAGACCTTCACATGGAAATCCAAAGCTCTGACATCTGAAACACGTTTACAAGACAGAATACAGAGGAGGAGAAGAAGTTAAGGGACAAACCTGATTAGAGAACCATTGTTCTAAGAAATGCAAGACCACATTAACATCCCAAGTAGACGAGTAACGGGGTAAAGGAGGCCTGGAAAAACGAATACCCTGAAGCAACCTACAGACTAGAGGATGCTGACCAATAGGAACCCCATCCAGAAGATCATGACCGGCAGAAATAGCCGAGCGGTACAGATTTACCGTTTATTATCCTGAAACAATTCAGTAAGAAAAGACAAAACCATGTTCAAAGGGGCAGAAATGGGATCCAATGATCTGCCCAAGCACCAGCTAGACCAACATTTCCACGCAGAGGAATAGGCTCTTCTAGTACCTGGGGCCCAAGCATCGGCCAAGAGAAGGAGAGTCTGTTGTGAAACTCCCTCGACAGACCAGGGTCCCCTGAAACGCGCCAAGCTATTAGTTGAAGCTGGCCCTGGATGATCAAATCGTGGGGTTGAAGGTCTGGATCGAGTAACAGATCCCGAAAAGGAGGAAAGGTCCTGGGGAAGTCCACTGATGTTTCCAGCAGCCAGAGATGCAGAGTCTCATAGAGATGCAGAGTCTCATAAGAATGAGTAGAAAGCAGCGAAGAACTTCTTAGTCTTTGAAGCGTTCTGTAGTGCAGGGGGCCCGGAAATATGGCTTGAATGGAAGAGGACAAGAGACCTATCAATCGTGCTAACTGCCTCACGGTAACAACATCCAGTCAAAGCAATCTCCTGATCTCTTTCTTGATCGCCACTATCTTTGGCCGCGGAAGGTAGAGAGACTGTTGAATGGAGTCTATTCGGAATCCCAGAAACTCTATGGATTGGGAAAGAACGAGGCAAGACTTGTCCCAGTTGATGAGGAAACCCAGAGACTGAAGAAAATGTAAAGTTCAGTCGAGGTGAGTTTGCAGAAGACGAGGGGACTGAGCCATGATGAGAATATCATCCAGATAAATGATCAGACGTATACCTCGGGACCGAAGAAACGCTACTACTGGCTTCATAAGCTTCGTGAAGCACCACGGTGCCGATGAGAGGCCAAAGGGAAGGCATGTAAACCTCCATTTCTGATCTGCCCACACGAACTGAAGAAGATCCTGATGATCCGCTGCAATGGGAATAGTGAAGTAAGCGTCCTGAAGATCCAGTTTCACCATCCTCTGGTAACATAGATCTCTGAGGCAATGTATCCCTTCAATTTTGAAGTGGTGATACACCACAAAAGCATTGAGAGGACGCAGATTGATGACGGTTCGAACACCCCCTCCTTTCTTCGGGACTAAGAAGAGGGAGCTGACAAAGCCTGGGGAGTCCATGGGGATCTTTTGAATAGCCCCTTTAGCTGAAAGTGACTGAACCTTCTTTGAGATCAGAAGGACCTGTGACATGTGAAACTTTGCAGTGGGAGGAAGACAAGTCTGTTGAGGCAAAGCAGTTAATATGAACCCAAGCCTGATAAAAAGAAGCAAGGCGACCACCCACCTTTTGGAAGGGGAGAATGAAGAATGGTACTCACCATAAGGCCGTCTGGAAGAGGTGAAACCTCGTGGCGTCACGGCCGGACTAGCGGCCCCTGCTTTGTCCAGCCCCTGTAAAAATCTTAGGAGCAAAAACCTTTTTTATGGAGGTTTGAGCCTTATCCAAAGCTGTGGATGTTTTGACAAATGAACCGACATTCTTGACGAATGAATCACCAAACAAAAGGCCTTTAGCTGCTTGGCCGGGTTCTAGAGAAGCCATATTAATAAGCTTGGGCTCAATCTTAAGTAAGATCGACTTGCGTCGTTCAGAGCAGAGCGCAGACTTAGCATTGCCAGTAAGATAGGTAATGTGCTGAAGCCAACCTAAGGCCACCTCAAAATCAAAAGTTTCAGGCGAAGCTTTACCTGACTCCAACTACTCAGAGTTTTGTAATCGGACCCAATATGTCTAACAGTTTGTCATGGCAATGGCGCAGGGAGAATTCCAACCCTTTCCTGGGTTTCCAACCAGTTTTAGCTAAAAACTGTGTAATCTGGGGATCAACGTCTGGAGTTTTACAGACCCCATCAGGCACTATGGGGCGAGGGCATTCGGCCCTAAGCTTGCGCCTACTCTCTTTAGAGAGAGGCTTGCGCACACGAAGTGCCAGATATTGCGCAATATGAGAGAGGAACCCACCAAATTATCAGGGTCAAACAGAGGGGTACCCTGAGGGTCACTGACACCAATGTCCTCACCCTCCGCTGCCAGGACAGGGTCTGACCCTTCCCCATGAGGGGAGGATGAAAGGTCAGGAAAGTCGTTAGCATCTGATCTATCGGACTCTGGATCCCTATAGG
>VKOC01027406.1:0-12041 GCA_009364415.1 Spea multiplicata
GTTGTCTTATATTCAGACTTTTTCTTTTTTCCTAAATTAATATTTAAATTTTGATTGAGGTCGCCTTATAATCAGTGTCATCTTGTAAAATATGGTATATACTGATATAGGGTTGCATTTACTTCTTACGTTCTGCAAACATTTTTTACTTGCCGTTAAATATATAGCAACCTTGAGCTTTGGAACAAAATGTATTGATGAATTATATGCATGCCAGTTAAATTACTCCTCATGTTATCCAACAATATGAACCGCTATGTAATAGTCTGACTGATATTGTAAAAAGATTTACACATTATACATTACAATGACTGCTGTATATGACATAGCGGCTTGACTGCTATCATCATCTCCATCACTATAAAAATAAAAGGTATCTCTATTTCATACAAAACTAGAATCTATGAGTAAAACATGTAATTATGAAATATTATCTGGAAAAAATAACTAATTACTGTATAGCATTAAACAAAATCTGAGATTTGACAGCATCATAGAACATATATGAGATATAGTTTGCATTATGGTAAAGAATGCTATATTGAAGTAAATATTATATTAATATAACTTTGTATTATGGTGGGTCAAATCTTGTCTTCTTGCAGGAAGAAATCTAAACATGCCTTTCATGATGTCTAAAGAGTATGATACTATAGAGCTATAGAGGCAGAAGTACAGTAGTAGTAGTAATTGTCCTCAGGCCAGTACAAATTAGTCAAGAAAGACCTAGGACCCCTAGCCCACTTCTAGGATGCAGACACTAAGTAGGGTCATGTATTAGCTTAATTGGCCCTACAGTGAAAGCAGCTTATTCAGCGTGTAAGCAAAAGGGAAGACAGGCAAGGCAAGAGAAGGTGTAATTGAGTGAGTGTGTGTGTGTGAGTAAGACCTGATCCTGTTACAGTGTTATATTTATTGCACCGATTCTAATTGGTCACTTCTCTCTCAATGTACTGATTGGCTACCCCTAATTTGAATGTATTGGTTATTGTCTCTCTACTGTAATTTTTTAATGATTTGCTACATTGTAGTCATTGTTCAATGTACCCTATTGGTTACTAGCTTTCTATGATACATGTCTGTTTGCAAAACAGCAGTTTCCTTGTGCTTTTAAACTGCAGTGACATTGTTTAATTTCCAATAAAATGTTCTCCTTCAGTAAAATATGTGTTGACTATGTTGACTAGTGTGTCATGTTGTTTTTTGTGGTTTCTTGTGGAGAGATTTATTGGGAAATTTTCCCTGGAGGAGCTCGAATCACTCCAGGGTGGACCAGGGCAGCTACCCATCTGTAACTGCTGCACAATGAGAGAAAGCTAGTAATCGCAGACAGGAACCCTCCAGTTAACCTGGTCCCCTTTATATTTAGTGGAAGTAGTACTCGACAGCCATCAACTACAGTATAAATGTCCATCTTACTGTCAGTGTTCCACTATGTGACTATGTGATAATCATTATATTGTCGTGTCTACCTGCAGCCACTAGTGGCCACCCTTCCATTACTTGGGACAGCTGAGCTACGTTACATGAGTTAAGCCCTGCCCTTATATACCTGCTCTGCCATTCAGTCTGGGCATTTGCATTGTTTGGCTTGGGTCCCTGTTAGTCTGATTGCAGCTAAAGCTCCGTATGCTTTGTTCTGACCTCCCGTGTATGACCTTGGCTACGTTTATGATCTACATTTGTGTACCAGACCCCGGCGTGTCCCAGACTTACCTACCTGTCCAGCCTTTTCCAAGCAGTGTGCCCTGTCAGAGGGCTTCCAAGCCATGTGCCCTGCCTGAGGGCTTCCATGTCTTGTGCCCTGCCTGAGGCCTTTCAAGCCGTGTGCCTTGCCTGCCAATGCTGCTTATACTGAATAAAGGTTCATGAGTGGGTTGTTTTTATTTGATCAGTGTCTCAGACACTGTTCTGTGCTTGAGGACATAAAGGTTAGCAGGCAATGTGAAAAAACATTAGAAAAGCTTGCAGAGGTGCTGTGTTGTATAGCTAGAGGCCTTAGTATCTTTAAGAGATCTTAATATGTGTAGCATTGAGGAAAGAAGAGAGAGAGGGTATATGATAATAAGGGATTGAGTAAAGGGATGCTTATTTGAAAGTCAGAGAAATGTTTGAAGAGGGTATGGTCTGAAACCAGAAGGTTAGAAGCTTCAATTTAGTGTAAGGAAATTTTACTTTACTGAGAGGTTGTTGGATAAATGGAACAGTCTCCCATCAGAAGTGGTAGAGGCTAATACAGTGAGGGGATTAAAAATGCATGGCATACAGGTCTTTACATTAGGGAAAATGGGCAGACTAGATGGGCTGAATGGTTCTTATCTGCTCTCAAAACGCCTCTCCCCTCAACAGTCTCCCCGTTTGTGAGGCTTCAGGGAGTTTAAATGTTCATGTCCTGCAACAGTTGCAGGCTTCATGAGAATTCTGGACTGGATCATTCTTGGCTTGAAAATCCAATTAGTTTAAAACAACGGAGGATTGTCCCACCCTTCTTTATTATTATTATCTTTTATTTATATAGCGCCAACAATTTACGCAACGCTTCATACAATACATATATTCAAGTGGCACGACAATACGAGAATTGACAGACTAAGACAAACCGATAAATTAGGTGGAATGGGGAGACAAGCATAAAGCACAGAGAAAAGCTGAGGGGTAGTGTAGTGGTTGTTTCAGTGACAAGGAGGTTCTAGCAGCAAAGATCTCTCAAATTGTTTCACTCCAGGGACGCATGTATATGATTTGTGCAGCACAAACACAACACACAATCTAAACAAAAGATAGTAAAGAAATGTTTTTGTGTCTATTAAAGATATAAACTTAAGACTGTACTCAAGATGTATTTAAACCATAGTAATGATTTAACCTCCTACCCAATGGAAGCTAAGGCATATTTTATGAAGATTCCAAGCCTCCTGTAGCTCTGAACATCTGGAAGGCTAGCAAATATCTGCTCAAAAACAACAGTTTGATTATTAAAATAGATTCATGTTTTAAAACAACGTCCAATCAAACCAATCACGATGTTATACAATAACAAAAACTTATAGATCTGTGTGTTCAGAATTTTCTTGTTTTAATTCTGCCTTGTAAAATGGTATTTGCTGTGCATTTACATGCCATATTCCATTTAACAAACTTTGTACTGAAAATATGGTTATATATCGTATCTATTTAGAATAACATTTTTAGAATATTTATGAAGGTCAAACATTCTGTAGGAGGTTTTTTTATTCTTCTTGTGTTTCTTGTTAATCTTTCCCTTGTTTTGTAGCTTAAGGATTTATTTAACTATTACCAAAGAACATGTTAATTGGTGCAGATATACTTTGAAGTAAACCATGTTAAGCATTTGAATGCTAATGTGATGGAATGAAATCTATTTATAGTATAATCCTTTCTAACTACATACACTTCCTTGGGGAGGAGACTGTCTATCTTTGTCTATACATGTTCTTTACCAAATTCCCAATTCACAGATAATATCTGTTCCATTCGGTGGAATCTGTGTCCAAACACCTGCTATTAAACAGTAGAGTCATTCTGTGAATTTCCCAGGTATGTGGGCACGCAAGCCTCCTCATTCCACCCAGTAGCTGGTGGAACCAAGCTAAAGGGCAGAACTATATGCATACAAGTAGGAAAAGTAGGATGTGGGTAATTAGAAAAACACTCGTACAGCTGGATGGAGAGCATATCCTAAGATTTCTAATGCTGTAAAAGTTTATGATTAGACTATGTGACATCTTTCCAAGAATAAATATGAATATATTGAGTTTGTGCGAATATATAATTTAGCATTCAAGAAGACAACTAGTGGGATGTTTTTGCTGAAACTTTGTCCGTCTGACAGAATGGGGAGTATATATAAAAACAAGAGGCTTAATAATCATCTCTGATTTCAGCAACCTTAAGGTAAAATCCAAAAGGTTTTCAGGTAAGCTCATCACCATGGTCTAACATCAGGAACACTCCATTAATTGCTATTGATAATACTACTTTACTTGCATTACTTACCTGCAAAATTGTCAAATTTGTTTGTGTTACATGTCCACTTTTAGTCAATTAAAGCAGATTAACAGTGATGTTAATTAGATTTATGCAGTTAGCCATATTGCTAACAAATCAAATATTAAATGGGAAGAGTGGCCAGAGATCAGTCCAAGTTAACAAGATAATCGGATTTTCTATGGGGGTTGATTCATCCAAGTACGGAGAAACATCTATACATGAAGTAATTTCAAAGTATTTATTCTCAAATTTGAATTGAAGTGTATTCCAGTTAAAGGGCATACAATGGATTAAAATATTGTTAACATTTTTGTGTTAAAAGCATTTCACATATAACATTATGCAGATAGGTCACAAACTATTTCAAATGAACTATATGAAGCATTAAATATCGCAATACAATTTCCATGAGAAAAGATTCTCAATGCAAAAGAATACAAGAACATTCTAGTTACTGTATTGGCCTTGATATAAACCTCACTTTTAACCCGGTCTTTACTAGATCTACTGTAAATCAGTTCTATATTTCTAAACCTTTCTTCAAGCTAATACAGCATTCATAATACGTATAAAAAAATAAAATAAAAAAGTCAAGCTAACAGAGAATAATAACCTAACAGTGAAATTTTGAAATGTTGGTGGGAGAAATGAAAATTGTTTTAACATTAAATATGGAAATAATACTAACTAAACAATATATACAACATAAGTACACTGTATATAATATATTGCTAAAGATAATGGTTTAAACACAAAAATGTTTCACTTTTTAATGAGAATGACTTCAGCATTAAATTTCCCTATACAATGAATACAGGAAAATGTTTTCTTCATAAATAAATGGTAATATATTAAATAAAACATGAATACTAAAATATATGCAGCTGCTTTGCAAACTGAATACTTAATGAACAGCAACAGCATTTTAGGTCATAGTCCCAAATGTTAGGTTACTGCCAATTATTTCTTAATGATTCCCATAACTCAGTCCCAAGTGCCTTTTCATATCATAAATCATATTAGAAATGAAGACCTGAAGCAATCTTCCCTACTCTTGCCATATTTTGATTTCTGACATTGTGAGATAATGACAATATTAAGAGTTTGTTAACCTTATGCAATTAGGATGGGGTTAGATTTTTTTTTAAAACTACGAAAAACATATTTCCCTCGCTACTTATCAATTGTCCTTTGGATCACACTTTGGTTTATTTAATGCTGTCAAATTTAAAATCCTTTTCCTTTAAATAAACAAAGTGCTCAGAAAGGTATGTTTTTTCTTGATAAGTCAGGTGGCGTAATAAAATGAGAAAACGTAAAACATCTAGCAGATAAAATGAAGGTGTTGCTTGGATTCAGGGCAATGTAAAGAATTGGTACATGGAAGTTATGTATAAAAATGTGCTTCTAGCGCAAAGCTTAAGAAGTGTCCGTCACATCCTAGCAAACAATAGAATAATCCAATCAGTGGTCTCATTCCATTTGTTTCTATGGAAATAAGACCACATATTTTGCACAGCCCAAGACTGACCCTCTGGCATACTAACACGCATGCCCAGTGGCTGATAGGGCCAAATACTTACCAATATATTTACTCCAATGGCAGATTGGTTCCTGCAGTGTGTGGCTGCCTGCTGAATAAAAATGGATGCATGCTGTGACAGCATAAAAATGTAAAGTACCAGGGCTGCTTAGTACCAGGGCTCCCCGGTCAAATAGATTTAGTTTATTTAATGGTATTGTATTTTATTAGTTTTTTCGTTAAAGCAGGAATTTTCAGAAAATGGAGGGGGGGGGCATTTATAATTCAGAAACAACTTTTTGCCCAGTGCCCACATTCTACATTCACATTCTTGTCCACTCTCTCTCATTCTCTCTAAATGCTGACCAACTCCGCTGATCAGTTTCATTTCTACCAATCACTTCTGCTTCCACATCTTCTTGTTCTTCATCTTCTATCTTTTTTTAT
The DNA here is from genome assembly GCA_009364415.1 of Spea multiplicata. Lineage (NCBI taxonomy): Eukaryota > Metazoa > Chordata > Amphibia > Anura > Pelobatidae > Spea > Spea multiplicata. The sequence goes on from VKOC01027406.1 coordinate 5,981, forward strand.
CTTCTCTCTTCGATCTTCATCCCCATCTCCACAGAACTTTCACCCTAAGGTGAACTTTCACTGAAATCTTTTAGCTTGGTTGGCCTTTGTATGCCATAGTTAAATTAATGTATTATGCAGGGCCAAATCAACCTTTCTTGCAGGAGGACCATACGTAATATTTTTGGTGAATTAAAAATTAAGGCTCATGCACACTCCCAGAGCTCTCACTGGTTTAACTATATATTTTAAAATGATTAAAACAATGATCTTCTTTTAATCACTTCCTTAACTTTTTGTTTATAGCATTTATAGATTATTGTTAATCTCTTCAAGTGAATGTGTGATGTATTGATTTTTATATGATAATAGACAAATAATGTCTCCCAATGGCTTTTACTCTTTTTAGGATATATACTGCACAGAGGCAGTGGGGTTTTCTGGAACCTGCCTCAGCAGGGATTATTCTACTATGGCCCTGAGCTTTGGCATGTTATTTATTCTTCTATCCCCTACCTGCTGGTCAACCACCAGGGTAGACACCCATCCACTTCCCATTGCTGCTCCTGATCTGGCTATCTCCATCTACTTCTCCTTCTAAGGCTCAACCCAAGGGGGAACCGGTTGGAGGACAAATAACTCTTCTGAGTCGAACGGACTTTCTCTTGTGGGGACACAGTGTCCTACCATGCACCAGCATCTGATACGCTGGGCATGACATCTGCTATCAGATGCTGCATACAAAACCTGCATACAAAAAATAATAAGGCATAGGGATGGTATGTTTCAAGCTTCAGTAGGTATTGCTTTTTGATTAGTTTTATTTCCTTAAAAATAAACTAATCCAATAGCTGTGTAATTTTCATTTAAAATATTTATCATAGCTCCATTTACTTAATTTTTCACAATGCTCCACCATTAGCACTTAATTTAATCATACTTGTAATGCATTTCTAACATTATCAAACTTTGAATATATCTTGACATTTTTTAGCAATTTGTGGGATATGTACAATCAAAATTGTTGCAAACAGAACCTTAGAAAATGTAAGTCAAATTTACAAGAATTATAGAAAATGCACAAATATCACAACTGTTCTTATTAACCGGTATAATAGTACAACATGTACTTATGACCCTACTGAGCATGCTGGCTAGTGTATGGTCCAAGAGAAAACATGTTTCTTTTGTTTTGCAGCTTTTTGTTTAGGGAAGAATTAAAGGTGCAGTTACCTTACTGTTGTAAATATAAATGTTGATCTTTGTATCTTTTTTAAATGTTAACCTTCACCACATTGGGAATAGGATAGGGTGGGGTGAGGTGTGGCTGGGGGTCTGTGCCTCCCATAGGGCTTTTTATATTAGTTAACTGCTTCCTTGGAACACCAGTTTCCTTTTGTAAAGAGATAAGTTAATTTCTTTAATGTAGCAGATGGGTTAATTCTTTGAATTGCAGAAGAGAAATTGTAAGTTCATGTTGTCCACTCGCAAGCCCTTGTAGTTGTTTTGCTACTAGTAGCTTGTTAATTAGACTGACCCCATGACATTTTAGTGAATTAACCAAAAAAGTATTCAAACAGTGGCCCAGAATCTTCAAATCATGGTGGGTATGTTATGCCTTTGCTCCACTTGCTGGCTTTGCCTGACTTCAATGACCCCCTTCTTTATGCTAAAATGAGCAGTACCTTACTATTAAGCAGGATAATGTGACATCATTACAGAAAGAGTAGAAAATGTTTTAAATTGATTAACTATTTTTGCCACGGTGAATATGGGTAAGCAGTGCTTTTGACACATATGCATTACACATCTCAGTGTCAGCCACTCACATGCCACCCTCAGCCAGTCTACTTCTCGTATAAACACATTAATACACACAACCTTATTGCCCATTTTTAGACTCCAATACCTCTGTACCTGGTGCTGTTTAAGATCATATGATATGACCTCACTGAATCTCTATCTTTAGGAGCACTCACCAACCGAGCACCCTAATCAGCTGACTCTTACAGCCCCATTGACCCTCAGATTGTCTCATTGCACTTTGCAGCCACACTGAGGAGGTGGATGATTTACAGAGGCATTTTGGGCACTGGTAGGTAATCCCAGCTTTGATTAACATTAACTAGTTTTTTTGCGAACGAAAAATATCTAGATCTTTAAAATACATACATCAAGGAAAATGTTGGCCTTACAAGGTATCATTGTTTTTAAATATTTTTATTACTATAACCATTTGTTGGTTTCCCTACACTGTAACAATACGTTAGATTTCTGTATTATGTGCATAGAATATGTGTATTTTTAATACTTATTTTTCTATACAAAAAAATTTGTAATTTCACTATTTTATTTGAGATCAGCATCTGTGTGTAACTTGCAAACGACTCATATTAAATATGAGAATTACAAACTATCATATATTGCAGACATGGTAAGCATGTACTCATAATACCATATCTATGGTATGTAGTCATAGATACATAGATGCATTCTAGATACTTCTGTTTTTTTATGACCAATATAACCCTTTTTTAAGACTTGCAACAAAGTCTAGTATTTTTGTATCCATTATCCAGAGGGCCTGGGCGCTACCGGTATCTCACTTCCCAGAGGCCTAAAAAGAGTTTTGGATTCATCACCATCAGTACCCCAGGGCTCAACTAGTCCTCCTCTGCAGATGTAGGTTAAAGAACAGACTGCCACCCACCCACCAAAAATATTCATTTTCAGGTGCATGGCATCCTTTGTTGCATTTCCTCTGTAAAAAAAAAAAAAAAACTAACAAACACAAGACAAACAAAATTCATAGAGTGCTGAAGTCCAACAGAAAACCAAATTGGCCCCAGCTGCTTGCTAAAACGCAAAGTAAAGGGTATCAGTTAAAAGGATAATCGTTTAGTGCTATGTGGTGCTGTCAAGAAACACCTGTCAAGTGAGAATTAGTCTACAAGAGGTGTCAGCACCGTGTGCTTCATAGCACCTCTGACCAGAGAATTTAGCTTCTATGTTATATTACTATTTTTATGATTTTGTTATTTTAGATGAAGATTTATATCAAATATATATTTAAATACTAATAATATGACATGGCTGTTGATTATAAATGTATTTCTTTATTGAACACAACCTTGGATGGAAATACATGCAGTATAAACTGGATTTCATTACGTGCGTTCATATTTTTCAAGCATTTTTTCATATTTTTTTCTCTTTCTCATTTAGTGGCTCCTAATTCTCCATGGTCCTGTCTTGTGATTATTCTACTTTGATCTAGTGCTAATTTTCAAGTTTGGATGACACATCTAAGTGCTTATTGATAAGTAATGTGCTGACAGATTTCTTTGATTGAATTTCCAATTATGGATTATGGAGGATTAGGATGGCATAAAATCACACGTACCGTACGCCATTAAAAATATATGTCCACAATTCATTCTAATTTAACATACCTCAAAAAGGAAAAAGAAAATGTGCCCTTCACGTTTTTTTTATAATGAATTACTTATACAAAACGTTCATGAGATAACATTTTTATTTTGTCCCTAAATTAAAAATTCTGAATAATGTATAAATTAAAGTTGAACAGTGGGCAAGTGTCAATAAATGAAATAAAACCTTTAATATTTACATATTAGTCATATGGGTACATAGGCTGTTAAATCAGTATGCAGTGATTTTATTCTATTAATACCAGTGAGTAAAAATCGATGTCATGCAAAGCAAATTTTTCAAATAGTTAAACCAAAAACTACTATGATATGAAGTTAATCTATTTTCAATCAAAGCAAGATTTATTACCACTGAGTGTGTTATTTATCAAAGTGAGCTTAAGTATTGCTGTGTGGTGTTTTTCCAATCAAAGAGAGCATTATCACTTTCGATTCTTTAAATTACTCTAAATTCAAATATATTCCTGGTAGGTAGATTATATGAAAAGTTTCATTCAAAAGCACAATTCTCACAAATGTTCTTCGGAGAAAATAAACAATTGGCATGATTCAATGATCATTCCAGGATAGCGTCTGGCCATTCATGGGATACAATGGTTACAAAAAATAACTAGGACAAGAAAATGTTAATACATTCATTTTACTTGGTAATGTTCACATTATTTTGTCATTGACTTACATTGTTTGACAATATTTACACATATTCCAGTACACTGATTCATGTTCCAAAAACTACAGTGCATTTTAGAATACATATTTTATGGGTCATTGGAACAAGAGACATTCATTTATTCCTTTATAGTCCTTTACATTTATTCTAGAACTATCATATATTTAAACAATAAAGCGAGGTTGGCACCACAAATGCAGATAATTATCATATTACTTGGGAAATCCAATGATGTATTTATTTTCGACTGGACATTATTAATTGTGTTTTCGTTGGGGTATGCACCATTAGGTAGCACAGATGGTAGTGTTGTTTTAACAGGTGTGAACTAAACAGACTATGCAATATCATAACTCATTGGGCAATTGTACTAACAATGAACTTCAACTTCATCTCTTTAAAAGGGAATTAGTACTTGCACAGAGATACTTATAGAAAGGATGGCTGAGGACTGTAAGCCATATTTGTCAATAATCAAAATTCAACAAGACAAAAATGGAATGTTTTACTTTCTATCTGTGCTCTACAGAGATAGCATTAGCTCATATAGCAGGCAAACTGTTCATATACTTTGTATACTATGTATACTATGGTACAGATGATCTGTTAGATCAAGCTGATGCCATAATAAGCACATGTAACAATACTCGTAGACACCAACATTATGACCTGAGGTCTGTGCATGTATCATTAGAGTAAAGTGTCCAAATATTATCAAACCTTTCTTAAAAGTCGTAGGAGTTTAGGAATCTTCAGATCATTTTCAACTACAATGTTGAGCAATGTTTCACTCAGAAACACTGTTTTGCTGTTTTTCCACTTGTACATTCGGATTTGTACACATTTTTATATTAATGAGCCTTGCCAATTTCATCAATTCATACTAATGTCTGAAAATGAAGAGAGCCTCAAGGAAACAAACCAAAAGAAAGCAGAGCTCCAAATTTTAATTGGTATTTTATTGGATTTTTTCTATTCACACACTTTCTATAGCTCACTTTCTCTGTGCCGCCACCCCTCCTTCGCTCAGCGTCTTGTTCTTCATTTCTTCTGTCTGCTCCACTGGTCAGCTTGTCCTGGTTTCAGCAGTGTTATCCGGGTTAGGTTGTAGTGGTTTGATGATAGGAGAGCTGTGTAAAGCAGACCACCAGAGAAGACACAAGAAACTGAAAACAAGAAGTGGAGTAAAGGAAGTAGTTGAGACAAGAAGGAGTAAAAGAGTGAGTAAGTAAGAGCATAAGAGAGTGAGAGTGAGTAAAAGAGCATAAGAGAGTGGCAATAAACTTTGCTTCCAAATGGGAAAAGCCCTCCGAATTGTATCTGAAATGAAAGGGCAGGAAACGTAATTTGTTGTCCAAATTGTTTTTGGTCAATGTTCACAAGTATATTGTTTGATTGCTAACCCAGTGGCTGACTTCTGAGTCATGCTATCAGCACAAGGCACCTGTAAATACGCGAAGGGTAAATTGCACAGAAGTAGAGACAGCTTCTTAGGCTTTTAGCTACAAACTCAACTTTTTCGGAATACATTAGTTACAGGCAGCAGATGGGAAGCTCAAGTACATTCTGATGATTGTTTCATAACTTCATAGGTACCCTCTTCTAAGTTGATCTTTGTTACTCACAATTATAACCCCTTACTTATAAGTAATTGACACAGTAGTATGTCATAAATATGATTAAATCATTAGTTCATATCCATCCCTGCCATTTATGGGATGCATTTCAACTTCTAATCAACTTCTGCCTTTTCTGAAATTGTGTCACCACATATGTATTTCTAAGAAACAGTAAACATTAATGGGTGATTCTTTGAGTATTTTTGTAGAATAACCACACAGTGTCAGCAAACTGTTTCCAGCACCCTACTCTAGGATTTACTTGATTGCTTAGGCCCAGATGCTCCTGAATCCAACACTTCCACCCACCCACCATAAATAAAGACATGAGTAACTGGTAT
>VKOC01027407.1:0-18930 GCA_009364415.1 Spea multiplicata
GGGAACCGGGGTATAAATGTGCCGTATGGAAATCAGAATGGTTTTGTTGATCTGGAAAAGTGGTGGCCTTTCATAAAAAAAGGGAACTCCAGCCGAGTGGGTTATGGGAAGGAGATCTTTAAATATTGTTCCAAATACTAAATCGAATAAAAAAAACAAACTGAATTAAAGCTAAAAACTGTTTATTATTAAACCAAACCTGATAAGGACATATATCATAACAATCCACGCTAATCTGGTAGAAATAGTAGAGGTAAGTCAAGTGAGTGCACTCAAAATATATGAGTGATAGGGATAAAGTTCTCCAGAATATAACGCAGAATAATTGGACTCCTATACAGAATTTGACGTCAGATATGAACCATTCGGCCCTTATAGTCTGCTGTATAATACATATAAATGAATGCAATTGACAGGCGCGGTAGATAACGCTCGCTGCGTTGTATACTTAAATGGACACTCCAGCCATAATATATGCCTTTGAATGTCATGATAGCCGTGTGCCCCCTTTTCGTAGTGTCCGTTCTGCAGAGATGGCAGGGAATCAGCAGACACCCCCCCCATATGTTTTTCCCATACCCCGGCCCCCTAGAGCTGGGAATGGGGTCTGTTAAGTAGCGAATCAATGGCAACAAAAAAAAAACACCCAAAACGTATCACAGTGGAGAGGGCAACTTTTAGGTCAGTTTTATTTCTTTTTGGTTTTTGTTTGGAGAAATGCATATTACAATAGTCACAGAATACGATAATATGCATTTTTTCTACAGAGGGCCAGCCAGGGACATTAGTCTGTCCCTTTAATGTAAAGCACAGCAATTTAGCTAAAATGGAAAAAAAAATGAGTAGCAAAACAAAATAGCAAGGTTTCATTATTCCTCTTGACAGCAAAAAGCTATTTTTGTAGCCTTTACTCAACAAATCCCTTATTTATCTCACAACCTGGAAAAGGAGAATTGGCTGACATTATCAAACTACTTTTCTATATTTTTTATACATGGACCTGCTCTTCCGAGTTATTTCATATATGTTGTAGCGGACGCTAAATGGGCAAATAGGGCATTGATAAAATTTCTTGCTAAAGAGTAAGACCGTGATCTTTATACTCTGCAAAGAAATATTTCACAATATCTCCACCATAAAATTAAATGCATACACAATCAATACCACTTTCCAGAATTTCCAAATAGCCAAAAAGTGACACTTCTAAATACGATGACATTGCTTCGAAATATTTGTCCTAACACCCCTTCTTTGTGCAGGCAAGAAAGCAGACATTAAGTCGGAATCATTGGTGTATTACAGATGACCTCAGTGACCTCCATCCACATCCATGCTTGTCAACCCATGTACTGGCTGCTTTCCACATCAATAAGGGACGCTTCACAATAGAGTTTAGAATCACGGCTTGCACGGCTGAATAGATTCCTGGTATGTACAGATCCGTATACAGAGAACGACTTGATCTATACCTTTGAAATCTCAGCCCGAAATATAATTTTACTCTTAGACCACCAAAAGTTATAGACCCTCACCATATAATTAAAACATTGACAGCATATAGAGTTAATAACCATTTTGATGTACAGACATAGGGGGGCAAAATAAATGGGGGGGTCTTACAACAGAATATCAAAATAAAGTCCAACAGTACAGAACCTTCAACATTTATCGACCATTAGTATATCCAATAACCAACAGCCAACCAGTGTTGAGAAAACAGGACCATGAAGGAGACACTGGAGCTGCAGCTTCTCCTAAAGAGATGTATATATTATATTTAACCCCTTAATGACAAAGCCCGTACATGTACGGGCTCAAAATGCATTGTTTTCAATGGGTTTAGGGGCCGCCCATTGTCCTTAAGGGGTTAATAAGGGTTAAGGGTGCATGTTAAAGTACTTAGAATTACTATAATGTGTTCTTCATTGAGTGGTCTAAGTGGGACGCTGGAGTATCCCATCAACAACAAATTACCAAACAGTGGTCTCCAGAAGGGGCTTCCCACCTCGATAGCGTGAAAAAAATTACATGGGGGGGGGGTATTTATAAATTATTAGTTCAACCTATACTCTACATAGGGGGGGGTATGGGTTGTTACCCACAGAAAAAGGAAGTAAAGAAAAAGTGGAAAGGTCACATGCTATAGATCTGTCAGTGCACAGCACAAGCTGAACAACAGGCAGGACCCCGGACTGTCACATGGACCCTATAATAATGCAACTATTCTGGCGAGTGGATACAGAGAGCATTGTGAGCGCAACGCCAAGTGAACTAAGCTGCTGCAATGTACAAGAAATAATTGTTTGGGCTGCCCTTTCATTCTCTTTCGGGCAACGCTGTTTAACTCCTTCCTTACCAGCTCTCTGCAGAACTGCCCTGCCTCCCCTCTCTGGCTTTGAAACGTTAACACATTGCTTTTAATTCAGCATAAAATGTAATTACCAACAAAAAAAAACTTCATACGACTAATAAGACTTGCTTAGCGTAAAGTAGCCCGTTGTGGTATGTACTTTGAGCTATGCATTTTATATTGTATAACAGATTATCATAAAACACTGCAATCATCGGTGTTGTTATTGAAATTCATTTTTTTTTCTTACAGTAGCTCTTAGCTATGTTTTTCTTCCTGGTTCCAGCTGGAACGTAATTGCTTCGAGGGAAAAAAATCAAGGCGATGATTATACGTAACTGACACCAATTACTTTAATTTAAAAGTCGGCTTTCTGATAGAATGTGGGGATTGTTCTTGAATGGCAAGTAAATTATACCTAAACCAATGGGTTGAAAAGTTTAAAGTTACGAAAAACAATAGTTTAAAGTGGCAGGGGGCATTAAACGATGATAAAAGTCATTTGAAATGATTTGAAGATAAAGAGGGGCTCCTGGCTGGTTTCATAAGGAAAGGAGAAGCCCGAGTCCACTTAAAGGGACCCTCCAGTCGTCATATGCTTTGATGCCTACATCAGCTGCGTGGTCCCTTTAAATTTTTGGGTGGTGTGTTTTGCAGATGCATTTGCCCCCCAAAAGTCAGGCTGGTGCTCAGAGTACTTAAACATGCATTATTCCATGGCTATGATGTCAGGGACGTTATGCTGTTCCCTTTAAGTACCATCATGGAAGGTCCTTACATCATCAAACACATACAGAAGGTTGCAAAAGATGGGCTGTCCTTCTAAAGCGGGACACTTGGGACATATAGAACATGTAAGGAATAAAATGGTGCAAGATCATTAGGCCAGCTCCCTGCTAGGTTGGCTGTATCGTATGAAAGCCACAAGCTGTTTCCTAAATATAAACCATCAATAGCCTATCTCTTGTTCCATTATATTAAACCACTTCATTAAGCGTCTATACGTCCCCAGAATTCTGCTCTTCAAAGGGTACAGTGCCTCATTGAGACCAAAATTCCTCTGCCTCTCTTTCCCCAGAAGTCAAAAGGATTGTTGGGTATTGGTGTATCACAGTGTTCCACAGGCCTACAATGTCACAATAATGTGTATATAAACAAATAAGAATTGTGTTTATAAAAGTTACAATGTATAAATAAAACACATTCTTCTTCTAAATGCCTCGCTCGGTTACATGAATAGCAATCAGTAGGTCCCAGAGTCATATAAATAGTCTTGGGAATGCATCACCCCAAGTTGCATAACACAAAGTGCGGGGGGGCCATCTAATGCATATATCATTTCTTGGATCTGATTGGCTGGATTTGTGGTTATATTATGGGGCAAATAGACACTAGTTGAAGAATAGACACTAGTTGAAGAAAATCAGACTAAAATCAGCTCACGTTTGTGCATCGAGAAGCCTTGGGGGCTTCTAACATCTGGAGGCCCCAGCAGCCCAGCAGCTGCAATGACAGTTTGGGGAAGGCCCTTTTCTATTCAAACATGACTATACCCCAGTGCACAAAGCAAGGTCCATAAAGACATGGTTGGATGAGTTTGGTGTGGAAGAACTTGACTGGCCGCACAGAGCCCTGACCCTCAACCCCATCAAACACTTTTGGGATGAACGGAGAGCCGGGTCTTCTCATCCAACATCAGCGCCTGACCTCACAAGTACTCTACTGGATGAATGGGCAAACATTCCCACAGAAACTCCCCAAAATCCTGTGGAAAGCCTTCCCAGAAGAGTGGAAGCTGATATAGCTGTAAAGAGGGGGGGGACCTGTCGTAACGGGATATATTTGGGCCATTCCGACAGGACCAACTACATATTAAAGTCTGTACTTAGAATGTGATGTCATAAAATTCCCTGTTGATGTAATGGTCACGTGTCCCACTCCTTTTGTCCATATAATGTACAGATGTCTGTGCCTCCTTCCCACACTGTGTATATGCCATACTAACACTGGTGCTTTTTTGCTCCCACACATCAGGCGTTTGTGCAACATTCATTCCAAATGCGCAAACAAACTTAAGCCAGATGTCTTCTAACATACATTCAAAGCTTATCTAAAGTATCTGGGGCTGACGGTGACCTTATAGCCTTCTCAGAGGAAGCAAGTCTTCCTAAAACACATGAAAACGGTTCAAAATGTCTTAACTCGTTAGAAACCGGAACATCCCGAATGGGATAAAGACGATCGTGTTGCTTTTACTCATTTCCTGTGCTGTGGGTTTTTTCCACTGATCCCATGCCCATATGGGAAAATAGTCACATTTCCCTTTAAAGAGAAGACAAAAATAGTTCATTTTCCCACGGCAGCGTCAGCACAAAAATAAAGCATGTTTAAATAGCGGAACCCCCCCCCATTTTAATATTAGCCATACAAGATTAATAATAAAAATAGTATCTGAGTTTAAAATTCTATGTTTCTATGGTCCTGCCAATGTACAGAACATCTAGAGAATTTACTATTTACGAAACATCCAATCACCCTTTCTGGAATATTTAAGAAGAAATATTTAAACTGCTATATTTAAATTTAAGGATTAGGAACGTTACTTTATTTTATGTAACCTGTAACGGGAAAGCACTAAGCATGTTAACCAGTCCCATGTCGATGGAATACATCAGAGATTGTAGTTGTATTGGCTTCCTGGAAAATAAACATAAGTTTCCCCAAGGACTGTCCTTAAAATAAAACAATTAACGGTGAGATTTTAGTAAACATAATATTCCATATAAGGACATCACTGCAGAAGTAGCTGCCCCGGGGGGGGGGTCTGTCTTCCAACAGCAAGAACGGGGTTTTAAGAAAGCTATTATCTGGAAACTCTTAATAACTAGGTAATAAACTGGTGAGGATTTGGATTTAGGAGACCCAAAGAAAAACACTTCATTTTGGGCAACATATTCATCCAAAACGATGAAGAGTGTCTATTCGGACAATGGCTTGCATTTACATGCTGCAGTGAAGAAAACCCTGGAGCTTGTAAAAGTCGAATAAAATAATGCGATACAACTTTACGCAAGACCAGTCGGTGTCGGATACGACACTGGAACGACAACTCCCATTCAAGCCCTCACTTCATTGAATACACCTAATGAGGTGTATGAATAAAGAGTTATAGAGAGTAAAGGATTCATTCACCTTTAAGCATAGCTCTCATTAATCAAGCGGTATCTGCACTGGGTTCCCACAGTCTTAGACATAAAGGTCTGGATTTCCCGATTGTTTAGGTTTCTTGAGAAGCGGCACACATTCCTGCCGGGGCACGTCTGATTTTACCTTGATAAACGTTGATAAAGGGCTGATCTTGCTGGTGTAGTGTTTACAAAACTCTGATGACGGATTGTGTGTGTTTAACCAGATGTTGGCCACTATCTGGGCTTGCCAAGGTTTACACAAGAGTGTGCGATTCAAAGCGCCTCCTTAAGGGACACGTAAAAAAGTGTCAGACATTGAAAGATAATCACCCATTCATTTACTTTGTGGCTAATGTGTCCACCTTAAAGAAACATTTGGGGTTTGCAGGGTTAATGCTATATAAACAGAAGACACATTACAAACATGTATATCTGCTTGAGGAGGAAAAATCAATATACCACAATCTGTATAAGACCCTTAAAGAAAGAGAGAACTATTGTACTTTATAGTGGCAAAATGGTGCAGAAGACAACGCTAAATGGGGAGAAATAATCATGTAAAACAGGAAGTTCTAATGGTCACGTGGTATACATATATGTAACATTTACATGTATCGATAAATTTATTATTTATTTATTCTACTCAACTGTAAAATTTAACCCCTTAAGGACAATGAAAACAATGCATTTTGAGTCCGTACATGTACAGGCTTTGTCATTAAGGGGATAATTATGTGGGAAAGTGACCGATTGGGGTAAATCTTAACCTTTGGGGAAATCAATATAGACATTTTGGCGACAATAACTGTTACTCTACACTTCCATAATCAATCTAATCCGATTTTTCGATATAAACAGACATAACTTTGGATATCTTTCTCTTTCATCAAATATATGACGTTTTTAAACATGGACTCGTTATTTAATGACAGATATTATCATTTAGGACCCCTCCGCCCCCCCTGTTGTCTGTCCCACTTCCTCTGTGGAATGCAACAGATTGTAAGATTTACCCCCTAAATCCTGGGGTTTTCGTAATCAAAAGTTCCTTGAATGTGAGTGTACTGGCGCTCGTGGCGAGTGCCGCTGCACACGATCAGTCAACAGGAAGCCAGGGATGTTGGCTCCTCCCGACAGGCGAGAGTCCAGGCTGTCGACAGAAGGATCGACCTCCCGTGTGGCGGCAAGGAGATGTCCCTGCTGCGAAAAAAAGGCAGGATGTACCTGTACGTCCTGATGGGCTTCTGGCCACAAGTTTTAAGGACATATCAGTACGTCCTAAGGGGACTAAAAGGGTTAAATATAATGTGAAAGCATCATCCCCTTTAAAGGGGCAAAAGTAATTATGAAATTACGTTAAATTGCCTAATCTTTCAGACGCTGATATCTGCAAATAGACTGCATACTGTTTCTGTTGGGATCTTTAAAAGGGAGCTGTCATCATCACAATGTTTTCCATTACGGTATTACTCTATATAGTACATTCATTACAGCTCATTCTAATACCCCAAGGATTCTGGTACCTGTGACAAAATCTGACTATTATTATCGAATCAATTTCCTCCCCTTATCCTCACTGAACTAACAGTTTCTAGTTCATGAGTAATATTATGTTTTCAATGGCTGTGAATTTGTGATAATAGCTTTGCAGAGGAACTGCACGACTCCCTGCATGAGCTGACAGTCCCGCTGTAATGTAATCTTTCCTGAGAAATCACGAGAAATTGAGCTTTTCCATGATATACAAATCTGAATCTAAATCCAGAACATTAAATGAAAATAACAGTAAAACGAGTGCTTTATTTAAGGGTTTATTACCTAGAGTATTTGGCACCCAGGGTGGATCCTATATTTTGTACCCCCACACACACTTTAAAAATGTACAAACACTCACACTCTCACTCACTCTTACGCTCATTTACACTCACTCTTCCTTTCTCTCTCAATATCTCCACCGACTGCTTCCATATTCCTGTCTCATTTCCCGCAGCTCGGCTTCTTCTCTTGCCCCTTCTGTCTTCTTTCTCCGTCCAATTCTCCCTGTATCTTCTTTTCTTCATACGCTTCTCCATGAACCAGGCCACCTGGAGCACTTCCGGCAAAATGCAGAACTGTAAAGTGTAGGACTTGGGAAAATGATGGAGCCTCTTTAAGAAGTTAGGCCACGTGTGTAGTGTTGTTCTGAAGGTCCATCATAATGAAGAGGTTCACGCACATAAATCACCACGGGACGCATTAAGTCACTCGACCCCTTGTACAATTTTAGGTTACTTTCAACCTTTCTGCTGTGGTTAGGAAGTGTCAGACATTCCAGCTGTGTGCTCACAGGTCACTGCCTGAGTTACATCAAAACAAAGAATAAACATACCAGCCCCAAAACCACACACATTAGAGGGAAACAGAGAGGAAACAGGCTTACGCTCAAATACTCTGCATTAGCAACAAATTGACAAATGAGGATTTTCTGATCATTAGAGCTCTGTAAGCCCTGTGAGTTAAAGGGACTCTCCAGTGTCCTGCACAGCCCCCTCAATGAAGAATGCATATTAACCCCTTAAGGACAATGGGCGGTCCCTAAACCCATTTAAAAATGCATTTAGGCTTTGTCATTAAGGGGTTAAAGTAATTGGTAAGTGCGTCAATATGCATTCTTCAATCACTATAGTATACCTTTAGGAAAAGCTGCATCTCCAGAGTACAGCGCCAGTTTTCACACCAATGATTGGCTGTTTGAAGCTTTTTGGTAACACTGGGCCAAAACCCTCACCATGCCAGCTATCATATGCATTAAAGCTAACCATATGCATCCACCGTACCAACATTATTTACTAAGGGCATATGTCCTTGGTTTTAACCCCTTAAGGACAATGGCCGGTCCCTAAACCCATGGAAACAATGCATTTTGAGCCTGTACGGGCTTTGTCATTAAGAGGTTAAAATGATCTTTTTAACATGACGTCCAAGGGGTAAGCAGCTACATGTATTATAGCGGTCATTTCAGCTAATGCCACAGGCACAGGTTTCCAAATCTGAATAAATACATAAATGAATAGCGACGACAAAAAAAAACACAATCCATTAGTCGGTTCTTTGTGAATTAACTCTTCAAGATAGCTCTGGGTTCACGGACTTCACCATCATTAAACGTGTTTATTGAAACTGCCAACTCTGTGGGATTTTTGCTTTTCAACCACTGAGATTGTTTTGGAGATTTGAAGATATTCCGCGAGATCAAAACAGACTAAAGCTTCCAGGAAACTGAGATCCGTAGCAAGTTGTGGCAAAGCTAAGCCGAGCAATTTGATTCATGCCTGGAGGACTCCACATCCCACCCAAAAAAAGCCTTCCAGAACCAGCCAGTTTCTCCCCAACGTGTAGGAATAATTACACAAATCCTGTGAAGACGAGTTAAGATGGTTGCTACCACGGTTTAAATATAGGGAGGTTGTTGACTACATATAGGTCGTTTGTTTTTATAGCCCGAGTGTAATTATATAGGTTTCTTTAGTGTTGTGACCCAAAGATGACACTGTAATGACAATTTATGGTTCCTGCATCCTACCGAGAATACCTTGCTGCAGCCGACACGCAACAAATGAGGATGGACTCCATGAGGGCCAACGGAGACGCTCACGTACCAACTCACACCAGTTTATTGTTGATGTTATCACATTTTTATACTTATGACTCACATTTTTAAACATATACTTAGAAGCTGTACTATCTTTAAAAAACGCCACATTCCGTTCCCCCTCCACTTTCTATCTTTTAAACAATTTACATGTCTAATCTCTTCCTATTCTAACAGCTCCTTAACACACACTGTACACAGCGTAATTGTATTCTTCAACAGAAGAAGCCATACAGGAACAAATGGCTTTATATTAACTCTACACAGTAAATGTCTGTGTGACATTGTGCTTACCATGTTCCCGCTACGCTGCAAGCGCTTGAATGCTATTTCTAGCATATGAATGAAAATTGTAGGGTTTTTTTTATACAGTTTCTGTAATAGTAATGATACAGAATTTCCTAGTTACCCTTACTGAACTTGGATGTATAGGAAACTATATTGGATACTGGATTCAGCAGGTACCAAGAGAATGCCATCTACTGGAATGCATAGCGGCTACTGTAAAGTTTGGTGGTGGAGGAGGAATAATAGTCTGCTACAGCATACAAAGACATTTAAGACAATTGTGTGCTCCCAACTTTGTGGCACGGGTATGGGGAAGACCCTTTCCTGTTCCATCACGACTACTAAGCCCCTGTTCACAAAATTAGGTCCATAAATACATGGTTGGACGAGTTTGGTGAGAAGGAACTCCAGTGGCCGCACAGAGCGCTGACCTCAACCCCATCAAACACCTTTGGGATGAACTGGAACGGAAATTGCGAGCCAGACCTTCTTGCTCAACATCAGTGCCTGACCTCACAAATGCTGTACAGGATGAATGGGCAAAAATTCCCACAGAAACTCCCAAAATCTTGTGGAAAGCCTTCCTAGGAGAGTGGAGGCTGATATAGCTGCAAAGGAGGGGCTCCATATTAATGCCTATGGTTTTGGAAAGGGATGATCAACGAGCCTATATAGGTGTGATGGCCAGGTGTCCACATACTTTACGTCATGCTGTATATTTCACACTGTTTTAACACTCTAATCAAAACATAAATTCTTGTATCTGTCGGGTACATCATTATCTAATATGTTTTTCCCAAAACACAGGCTGCTGTAGCAGTTAAATGTTTATAAGGGTTCTCACAACAAAGGGAAGTAGATCAACCACACCTAAAAGCAAATAACAACTCAAATAACCAAGCAGTGCATAAAGTATAGTATAGTGTGTTATTCTTTCAAATGAAATATGACAATATCTATGAAAATATTTCCATTGATGTCAATCTACCGTAATTTGCATGGCTATTGTGAAAGAGGGCTAGCTTACTGCCAAACTCAGGAAAAGGTTCAAGAACTATCGTTCCTACTGTGAATGAATAAATACATCCATAAGTAAATCCATAAATAAACTAAATTAATAATCCTGGGGAGGTCCTTATTTAGAAGACTTTGATCTAGGAGGACTGGACTCGGGAAAAGCATAGATTTCAATGCAACATTCAACGTTTCTCTATGTTGGCCATGCACCTCTGATGGGACCTATGCTTAGGTTTTTCAGTACAAAAGAAAAGTGACATCTGACCAAAGGCTGGAAAAGAAGCAACAACCTTACAGCCAAGTGAAGTAACAGCCACAAGAGAACCAGACGGTGGAAAGTTGTACCAATTCCCAGAGTTCTGACATTCCCAAGACATGCGGCCACATCACAAACCGTCAGCCATACGCATGCAGAAGAGGTTTAAAGCTCTTCTGGATCCTACCACCCAGGCTTGATATTCCAAAACCTACAGAACAATTTCCAATAAAACTCAGCTGCTTCTTTCAATGAATATTTGCGCAAGGAGGACAAAATACAGGAGATAAAATAAACTCTGAAGCACTTAGGTTCTTATAAGTTCTTTGGGATAAATCCCTTGAGAGATGATGTGTGAGCAGGGACGCTAATGGGCTATCAGATAAAGGACAAACACAGAGAGATGCAAATAATTAGAAAATCTGGAATTGTGTTGTCTATTCGATCCCGAGAGATATTAAACGTTGACTCTGTTACTTTATATTCCTGTAAAGCACAAACATAAACACATGTGTTTGTTGTTATTTTGCTTCTCATTCAGTATTTATCCTGATCTGAGGGAATCAAACTATTTTTTCCGGTTTATTAAATCTCTTGGAGACTTCGCAGCCTCTTTATGTTCTGGAGGCAAATATTGCGATGTCTGCTGGATGTCTTCTCCTTGTCAAATGAAGACATTCCGGTCCGATGATCACACAGCATCCATGGACAGCAGCTACATGCCCCGGGACGCTGCAGCACAACTTCCGATGAGCCATTCGGTTCACTTTAGCCATCCCAGTCAGGTTATCGCCTTATATACTGGTCGCTGGGTAACTACATCTGACCCATTTAACTTCTAATTGCGATTCTTTATGCTCTACATAGAAGCTCTGCTGATATTAACGTATTTATTAGAATGCCCCCCGGTTCTTGCTCCCCCGGTGTCTGCCCTATCATGGCTACTCACCGAAACCACTCGGTTCATTATCCACCGGCCCTGGACCAGATGCACAGACCGCACCCGCACGGCAAACCACGAGTCCAGCGCTGCCGCACAAGACACGCCCAGCAAGTGATAAACCCCGCCTTCCCGCCGTGATACAGGAGAGAACGGAACGCTTCTTCACTGAGCGGTCTAGGAATGACCACGCCCACTTTCCCATCAATCACGGCGCTTCAAAATGTACCCCGCCTACAACCACATTCCAAAGAGATAATACCGAATGCTCGTCGCCGTAAATATATCGCTGGTTAAAAGTAAAGTTCCACAATAGTGCCACCTTATTCCGCAGTGCAGTACAATGGGTAAACAGGACCAGTAGTATAAAAGATAACAATTATACTTACAGAACCCAAATAAGAATTGCACACTCTAATATTATATATCAATAAACCTTAACAGATCCTTCAGTGTATTTGTTTTCAAATAAGACAATATTATTTTGTTTTTTATTTTGCTTAATTCGTTTCTCTAGATACAATGCGGTACACACGTATTTTTGATGTCTTGGATAATTTACAAAATTGATTATTTGACAAAATTTTGTTGACTAGAAGGGCCACAGGTTCATTGCAAAAATGTTTTTCTTTTTCACTTATGGTCATTAAAGGGTTAAAGAGCAACACTTTTGTCCTTGCTAAATCAATTTGTGTGAAATCCTTCTGATGACCACAATCAGCGTTCCCATAGGGCTGTAGGTTTCCAAGCACTAGTACTTGGAGAACAATAGCTTGTTAAATACAAGACCCAAAACACACAATTGGCAGACCACACACATTGTGTGATACTTTTGCCTTTTATTGGACCAAAGCTCACAGGGATAGCTGTGAAGCTACCTGGGAATGTCCCGGGTTAGGCCACCCAAGCTTTACCCCCTTCTGAGGAGTTGGCTTTACAAACGGGTGGTTCTAGCCCAGTGGTTCTTAACCTTGTTGGAGGTACTGACCCCCACCAGTTTCATATGCGCATTCACTGAACCCTTCTTAATTTGAAAAATAAAATATGATTTATTCAAATTCAAAACATAGGTATATATTTAGGTATATATTTATACATAGGTATATTTTTATACATAGGTGCACAAAATGAACAAAACCATTAAGAACAAAACCATTAAAATATTAAGAAAGAAATCACACGACGTACCATCACGAAAGTTACAATTCGACTACTGGGTGCACCAAATTCCCTGCAGCACAGATAGGCCGCCAAGCGATGTGGCGTGATCACCTGCAGCCAATGATGGACAAGCGGGGCGTGTCATCACGAATCATATGAGTCAGGTGTGTGACCTCCGCCGAACCCACAAGACTGACTCACCGAACCCCTGGTGTTCGATCGAACCCAGGTTAAGAACCACTGTTCTAGCCGTAAAATGTTTTGGGGAGTGGGAGGAAAATGGGTGAGAGTAAGCAATGAAGTTAGGGTTGTGACCATGGCCAAGACTTTCTTCTACCTTGGGAAAAATGACACTGATTCAGAGGGTTGAAGACGTCAGACGTCCTCATGTGCACTTAGCTTTATGAATGGTTTTCCGCTAAATGTATCACAAATGTTATTGGACTGTCTTCCTCGGGACCAATACATCAATACCTATGTGTTAGAGAAGAGCAGCTTGTCAAATATACATTCAACAACATGGTGCCACTTGCTTTTACCTGCCAGCCCTCCCCTGCTAAGTATAGATTCTAAAGTTTAGGACGATGGTGTTCTCAGTCCTAATTTCTTCCCATCACAGTGTTGCAGAATGTTAACTATGACAGTGACGTGGGAATACTTACGATGAACTTTAAAGTTCATCTGAATTAGGGAGGGAAACCTTGTATTATTAGATTTAGGTATCCTTTGCTAAAGGATGACAGCCTGTGCACACATAGACATTGTGCTTCAATCTGACCATAAAGCCATACGTTGGCGGAGTTAATCATGTTAGTGTTTATAGTGCCACCTGCTGTAGAATGAATACACAACCACAAGATTTGGAAACACCAAATAGCTGTTTTTCTTTCAAATGTTACAATCTTGGAATTACTCAGGATAGTACATCAGCAGGTAAATCTCCTTTACGATGAGATGTAGGACATGCTATTTACAGTGGTGGCTGTGTCTACTTATCTTCGAGATGTTATCATGAACCCAGAAACACATACAATCAGACACACCCAGACACTAACACCTACACATACATCCAGACACACATGCCTTAGCCGCTCTACAATTGCATCTCTGGCTCTAGTTGGGAAGTCAGCCAAAATATCATGACAGACAACAATGGCGCCACCAGGTATGCAGATAAAAGGAGTTTATGGGAACAAAATGAGGGGTGACCACTAGCCAGGTGGTTTCTAGGACCTAAAAAGGTAACTCCAGAACTCGGGACATACTTCTTACTCCATTATTGCCCCGTTCAAACCTGGACATTCCTTGCCAAAAGAACCACATTGAGATGATTCTCCAGGACAATGCTAATGAAGTCTGAAGTTACAGACCCCGCGCTCCCACCACAGGTAAGAGGTGGGGAGAAAGGGGTGTAAGGGCAGTGTATGTGTATGAATGTGTTTGTAAGCTTGTGTGTATGGGCCGGCGTGTGTAAGAGCAGTATAGGTATTTGTTAGCTGGTGTGTAAGGGCAGTGTATATGTGCGTGTAAGGGCAGTGTATGTGTATATATGTGTGTGTGTAAGTGCAGTGTAATGTGTATATGTGTGTTTAAGGACAGTGTGTATGTGTGTGTTTAAGGGCAGTGTATGTGTGTGTTTAAGGGCAGTGTATGTGTATACATGTGTTTATGGGCAGGTGTGTGTGTGCAGGCAGTGTTAAAGGGTTCTGGGAGGGTTTTTTTTAATTTAAAAAAATCTCTGCTGCTGTGGACTACTCTTCCAATGATGCTCAGCCAGCATTATGGTGGATACCTAGCTGGCTGAGAATCATGGGAATTTTAGTTCACAGCTAGCATCTGCAGCTTTACTGTTGCTGCACTTCCCATGACGCTCAGCCAGCATCATGGACGTAGTATCTCTGGCTGAGCCTCATTGGGAATTCAATTCAATGTGTTGGTTATTTTTAATATGCATGACTGCTGACAAAAACGAAGCATGTTTTAAGTGGCGATGCAAGCGCCACATTCTAAAGTGCAATTGCTTGTATCGGTGAGTTCCGCAAGATTAAAAAAAATAAATTGTTGGGAGGTATGAGATTGAACCCTTCAGTTGAAAAGCAGGCTGTAATTGTGCACAAGTGCTGTACCTTGCACAGAAAAAAAGTGAAATGCACTTATACTGAAATTTCAAGGCTATGTTTATTATGGACTAATCGAGGCAGCTGCCCTGGGCCCGGGGTTACCTGTTTTCGTCACATAACCAAAGTACACTGTCAAAGTCCACCTTATGTTGCAGAGCACCAACAAATGATATCATATTCATCACATAGCACCAGGGCCGGACCAGCGATAATAGGGAGGCCCTGGCACTTTAAGGCGAGAAGCCGTCTGATGGCATAAGTGTGTCTGTCTTGACTACTTTCCTGAGCCCTAATGTTCTGCCTGGTATCCTTCTCCGGTTGTTCACTTCTGTCCGGCTTCCTGCTATTTCTCTGCTGTTTTCTGCCCATCAGGTGAACAACAGACCTTCTGGACAACTAGCTCCACATTGCGAAACTGTACAAAGAAATCCAGAAGAAGGCAGCGGATAAACATAGACATACGGCCCCAATCCTTCAGATGGGAGAATTAGGGCTGTTAGGGCTGCGGATACTAGATCAGGAAACCTGAGTGCAGGGACAGGCTCGGCTCCAACCCTGTGTGGGGCAGGCAGGTATAGATGCGTCTGGTTGCAGACGTCTTAGAACCTCAGATCTTCATCACAGGATCTCTGCCCAGTAGTCTTCATCTTCGGAAACAGATTCTGGGCAAAGGCTAATCTTACCCAGTAGGGCAGGTGCTGCTTCGATGACATCTACCGTTTACTTGGTGGGTACATTTGGATGCAAAGCCATATATACTGTATTAAAGCTATGCGCTCGGTGCATAGAAGAGGATCTGGCACAGTACGAGTTTAGCTTTACACTGGGATATTATTGATATTCTGAGAATTTACAACACATTCCCTGACCATCCGTGGTATGCTACAGTGTTTCCTTCATCACCTCTTTACATACCAAGGTGTGCGGTCACCCCTCCTCCACTCAGCTGCCTTCCTACGCTGTTCTGGATACCAGGCTGCAACTAACTCTCTGTGAGTGCTAGAACAAGATTTTCTATGAGCAAGGACCTAGACGTGACCCAGGGAAGCACCCTATGTATCCCACCGCATTCTCTACCGCTAAGCACTGATGTCGTAAGGACACATGGTGTCCACCTCATAAAGAAGCACAACGCCATTTACAACATACTATAGAGGCTGTGCTGGCCAGACCGGTTGGGGAGATAAGACCACCAGGGACACTGATCACCCAATATGCCCATGTTTTGTGACAGAGGGGCTGCAGCCCAAGTAGAAAAAGTTTTATAAAAGTTTTCTTAAATCGCCTTTAAGTTTGTGAGTAGGGCCCTCTTACCTAATCATCTATTGGTTTGTCTTAGTTTGTCAATTTTTGTCACACCCATATGATTTTTTGTACTGTAGGAGGAGCTGTGTCGTTGGCTCTATCCAAATAAAAGATAATAAAGTGTTTTAGCGTCTCTAAAAAGACAAGGTGTTTCTTATATATTTTCCCTTTTCGGTGTGCCATAACCTTTTGTAAATTCAAACCTGGAGAATACTCAAGGAATGCTTTATGTGGAATATTTCAGTGCTCCACTGTTTTGTGCATGCAGGGTACCATTTTTCAGTTTATGCCCCTAGGCTCAGTGGCACTCGGGTGCAGTATGTTGGTTCGGTGCCCCACTCCTATAACTAAAACATACACATACTAACATACGCACTTGTTTTAACACCCACCCACTCTCATACCATACATTACGCATACATGCGCACTATACCCCTCAGACCTAGAACCCTAGGCTCACTATTGAACTCTAACACTATGTGCTGACACCCCAATACCTACACACCCATACTTGCATTCATTCTAACACTATACATTAACAAATACATGCATTCTATCTCCATACGCTAACACACACTCAGGGTCAGGGCTGGTGCAAGGATTTTTGCCACCCTAGGCAAAACATAATTTTGCCGGCCCCCTAGGCGAGCGCCTACTTTGCCTATAGGTGGCGCCGGCACGGCTGATGGTAACACCATACACTACAGCACACTAAGAGTTAGACCACTAGATTTTCCCCTATAGTGCATACCTGGGAACTTTTGGGGTCTGGCTACCTGGAGCCTACCCTTGGGGGACGTGGTCAGGACCACCCGCTGCCATCAGTGGGCAATCCTGCTAATGTTGGCGGGCATTCCTGCCGAAGTTGCGGGAAACATTCTCATTTAAAGGGCAGATGGAGGGGGAGTGGGGCTTGTCAGGACCCCACTCCTGTGACCCAGGGGATTCGGATGCCAACCTCGCGCATATCCTGGAGTCTCAGAGCAAGACCCAGAGCCTTGCCAGGTATGCCTATAGTGTAATCTTATAACTAGAGATAGTAGCTTAAACCTCTTTTTGTAAACTGAAAAGAAAATAAATTATCCTAGAGTCATTAACTCTATAAGGGTTAACATCAGCCTCCATTGGAAGACCTTTCCTACAGCTCAAGTAGGGATTTCCCCCGTCAATAAACTATTAAGAGACTTTCACATCCATTTTATTATATTATAGCACACACTGTGTATACTGCCCGCAATTGCGCGCCGTACTGTAAACGTAGAACGATACATGTATCTCTACACGGACTGTACGTCTTTTCACAGGGGCCGGCTGTCAGTCAGTCACTAGCTACTCTCTGCTCCTTGACGTGGCACTGGGCGCCGCCATGTTGATGACGTCACATCGTGCGCTGCTGTGCAGCTGAGTGCTGGTGGTAGAGGGCTACGGAGTGAGAAGTATTAAGGTAAGTGTGAGCGAGAGAAGGAGTAACGACGTAAAACAAGTGAGTGGACGGTCTGTCAGTGAGACAACGTTTAAAGGCGAGAGTTTGAATAATAAACGCAATAGGCGCTGACAGCCGTGAATGGATGCGGAGGGTGAGTGGGACAGTGAGTTGTGGATATACAAGACGAGTGTGAGTGGACTTAATCTAGCTGGTGACGTTTCTCATTCCCTGTAATTGAATATTAAACGTCACGTTTTAAGGTAAGTGGGGAAAGTGTCTCATTCATTAAGACACAAGACTTTCACGATCTCTTTACAGTCATTCTTGGGCAAGTTTAAGTTGAGTTAACTTATTATTGGTTTAGATGTTTGCCTGGTAATTCCTCTGTATTATTATTGTTATTATTATTGTTATTATTTATTAAAACAAAAAATGACTTCTCCTGTGTATCTTTTTTTAAAATTGTTTGTCAACCATATCTATTTTTCGAGGGCTACATTTACGCGTATTATAATCAGCAATGCGTATATATATATGTGTATATATATAATATATGTATACTGTATATGTGTGTGTATATATATGTATACTGGTAATATGTATATATGTATGTATGTGTATGTATATATATATATATATATATATATATATGTGTGTGTGTGTGTGTGTGTATAAACTTGCTGTTTTATTGCAAAAAATAACTTAACTAGCGGCAATAAAAGTACTATTTTTATATTAAGTTTATGCTGACCACCTTTTAACGCTCCAGGCTAGCAGCCCAAAATGATAGCGCTATTATTCCACATACTATAAAGAACCTTGAAGAAGAGACGTGTGGTCCCAAAGTAAAGAAACTCCTGTGAATGCCTGGTTATCTGTTTGGTGTATCCTGCTGTGCGTATAAATATATACAGTGTATATATATATATATATTTATATACTATATATATATATATATATATACACGTATTACACACAAACCGGCAATTGCTCATTCTTTATTTTTCTTTTTTTCTGTTTTATCTTGTAAATCTAGACCTGTGTATATTGTATTTAGTATATTAGGACCCAAAGTCTTTCTTGGGCTTATAGCAAAATCCATGCTTCTTAATGCTCTCAAGTCCCGAGAGGGATAAGGTTAATGGCAGTGGTAGTTATCATTGTTAAGGGCAGTAATTAAATTACAATTATCTGGAATGTTGCTAGGTGTTAAATTGCATGGTCCCGAATGTAATGCAAAACATCATG
>VKOC01027409.1:0-24806 GCA_009364415.1 Spea multiplicata
CCCCTAAATTATCCCTAAACACCCCATTAAGCATAACTGACCCTAAATTTTCCCTAAACACCCCATTAAGCATAACTGCCCCTAAATTAACACTAAAGACCCCATCAACCATACCAATTTATTAGGTAATTTATCTGGAGTACATGCAATTAATTTAGGGGCAGTTATGGTTAATGGAGTATTTAGGGTTAATTTCAGGGGCCGTTATGGTTAATGGGGTCTTTAGGGTTAATTTCAGGGGCAGTTATGGTTGATGGGGTATAAGGGTTAATTTTATGCTGATGACTGAGGGTTAATTTAATTAATTTAATAAAGTTAACTGTAGGTGCAGTTATAGGTAAAGGGGGGCAAACTCAGGGGAATCTAAATCCTGGGGGCAGTGTGAACATTATTAATGTATTTATTTATAAAAGTATGGTATCAGTAATATTCTCTGAATGATTCGAATCTCTGTAAGATTCGGATCCTTGTAAGATCCGGATCCCTGTAAGATTCGAATCATTTGAATCATTCGACTCTTCGGATCATTCGACTCTTCGGATCATTCGACTCTTCGGATCATTCGACTCTTTGAACGACTCTCTGACTCTATGAGTCATCGTTCCTGTGTGAATTAATGAGCTGTAACCTGACCCCAGAGTCTGTGTCTGAGTGCTCTGCAGATGACTCACAGCTCTAGGATCAGGTTACAGCTGAATGATTCACAGACTGAACCGCTACAAATGAATCGTTCAGTCTAGTGAATCGATTCATCCGGATCACTAAAAAGAACCGGATCAAATGAACGATAAGTTCATGATCCGGACATCACTAAATAGCAATACGAGTTATGCTGTACCACCCTCAACTAATTTGTAAGCTTGCAAGAGCAGGACCCACTTCTCCTTTTGTGTTGGTTTGTTATGTGATTTTTTATTTTACTGATTGTAACAGAATCTGCTGGCACTATATACACAGTATATAGTGATGGGAGTTATAATCTACTAAAACAAAACATCCACACTCACGTGTCTTTGATGTTTAATGAAGTAAATCTGTGCTCGCAGAAAAAGGTGGGTATAGGTTAATTGAAGCTTAAACGTTTCATGCTTATACTAGAGTTTACTCATAAGCCGATATATTATACTTATTATCCTTATGTTTACCTTACTTTCCTTCTATTGGCTGTCTCCCTGACATACAGGGTTCTGCCAGGCATTAAGTGAGAAAAGAGGCAGCCCTGATATTGTGTGACATACTCCTGCATGTACTTACATGTCAACATATATCAGATCTTGGTGGTGTCACTTCCTCAGTAGATTACAGCCCAAAGTAGCCACCTACTTCAGCTTTATGGAAGGGGCAGTCTACCCTAACCATGCAAAAACAAGGGCTATTGCCTAGACCAGCAATAAAACAATTTCCCCCAAAAAAATTATATATATATATACCGGTATATATAATACTATGAAGTCTAGTCTAGATAACAAAAAATCCACTTTTATTGACCTTCATATAAATTCAAGCTGTCATCATGTTGACAGATAACACATATTCAGTCCACACCTTGTGAAAGCAGCACTGTGTGTCATAGGAAACATAATGCATTAGTTAGGCTATAAAACAATTTAGTATTAGTGGCAGTAGTTTGTTATTTGTTCCCATAGTAAAAGAAGGACCTTTACTAAGTACAAATAAATATAATCTTATGGTACGCAAACCAGATCTGTATCTTTAGGAAGATAATTTAAGATTACTTTGTGACTGTTCCCATTAATGGGTCCATAAATCCAAAAGAGGGGCTGAATTGCCTTTATACACCATTATGTAATGCGAAGGGGTGTCCTTTTTGCATTATTCACAAAACCATCTGTATCTCAACCATAACTGGGAAAGCATTTTTCTAACTCACGTATCAGAACCCAAGACAATATAATAATCACTTTGTTTTCCATATTCAGTATCGCAGCGCCTATGTAATTGCCCTTCAATAAACAGACACAGCATTATGGGATGTTATATTCTGTTTAAATTACTTTTATTGCATTCCAAAAGCAAACAGACTTTGTTCCTCATCATAATCTCTCAACATCCTCTTTGAGAACTGTGACAATGTTTGCTCTTCAAATTTTCTGCCCATTTAATAGGAACACAGTGGAATAAGACACACAGTACAATGGTATTGTATACCTAACGCAACCACTAATTCTGCATGAACTGTGAATATGTTATATAATCACCTTGTCTAATGCTTTGAATACAGTCATTGATTCAGCATGAACTGTGGATGGTTTATATAATCACTGGTTCCAAAAGTTCTAAACACTGCTACTAACTCAAAATAATATCCAGTTTTATAAATTCATCGTGTTACTGCAATCTCCTGATAATTTGTAATTAATCAGACTTTTTTCATCAATGTAATATTTATCAAATAACGTACTCTACTTTTAAATAATTGATGCCGCTATACCGCTCAATAACACATCTACATTAATCTCACCGCTGCACCATTAAATTGGCTTTAAATGTCACATTAGAGTGCACGTTGTTCTACTGCCCCGAGCTTGCTGCACTTTAAATAGGAGCTGTCACCATAGCCATTTTTTGTACTCTAACTAAATTCATGTATTACAACTAACAAGCATGATTTTTGTAATTTATTGTAATTATTTTACAGGTATTTAGTTTACAAATAAAGGCATATTTTGCCCTAACGAATATTGTTTCCACCAGGAGAACATTGTGTTTTCCAAATAACTACACTCTAAATAATCATGTCCTATAGCTTTAGACTGTGAAGTATAGATTTAGCACCTTAGCCAGTTAGTAACCACTAAGCAACACAGGCTGTGGCACGACAGGCTGAGAGACGAATGCAACAACATGGAAAAACAGTGACACCCAGTGGTTGAACTCGGTATCTGAGTACTCAAGGTCTTTAAATTGCCATTGTTCTTTTAATAAGTCTGTTTCATTATGGTCAGTGATTGTCATGTGTGATGTCTTCACTTGGTGAGGTATATTGGCTACGCGCATATATATATGATTGTCATTTGTATGCACATGGTCAACATACCTCGTAATTAGCGTTACAAGGTAACTCCCACAAAAGCATTGAGGATTAGGAAAGTGGGCAAGAAAAGCTTCTGCCACTAACATTACACTTTGCATAAAGTTTCCTGAAACGTATGTTGTATCATGTCATGGTCATGTGACGAATAAGACTCAACTCTTGTGGTGTACAAGTAAGCAGAAACTCAAATACAGAAACAAGAAATTTCTGGGGCAGGTGGTATTACTTTTACTCATTTTTTTGTTCGGTACTGGCATTTCACAGGTCCCAGATTCTATGGTGTCCAGTGTAATCACAGCCCAAAGGGTAGTCATACTTAAACAGCATTAATCAGTTGTGTTCAT
Organism: Spea multiplicata; assembly: GCA_009364415.1. NCBI lineage: Eukaryota > Metazoa > Chordata > Amphibia > Anura > Pelobatidae > Spea > Spea multiplicata. The sequence continues at coordinate 3,400 of VKOC01027409.1, forward strand.
AATCAGTTGTGTCAATCTGTGCCTTTATCATTTCAAGTGCAGCAGACACATGTAATCCACTGTACACTTTTATGGCTCTCAAATTGTTAAAGAGAGGCAGGAAGCCAATATTTTAATTGACGGGATTAGCTTTGGTAAACATTCCAATGGAAACAGTTTTGGCTTCTGCTGTTTCTATCAGTATGTATATTGTGCACAAAGAAGAAGGACATTTGGAGAGACTCCGTGTTCTCTATAGTTTTGGGTTTTGTCCAACAGTTGAGTCTCAAAGTAAACTCAAAGGGAACCTCAGTATAGAATGATGGTACAAGGGGCACTGCAGAGTTTTAGGCTCTATTATGATGATCATCAGATTAAACCACTGTTCTTTTCATGAGCTCTCAGGTTTTTCAGGTTTTCTTCCTAAATGCCCCAGTGAAAGCGCTATTGGGTGTGCCTTCAGTATTAGAGTTTTTATTTAATGCAGCCCAGTAAAATCACCAGTAAGGAAAAAATGTCCTACATTCACATTGATTCCATCCTCTCACACCATACTATATCAATCAAACATAGTAACCTTTTTGTGACACATACACAGTTACATATATCGAGTGAAAAAGAAAGTAGACCCTCTTTGAATCATATGGTTTTAAATATAAGGACATGTCATGATTTATTCAACAAAAAAAAGCCAAAATGGAGAAGCAATGTGTGAAAAACTAACTGCACCTTATGATTACAATAGCTTGTAGAACCACCTCTAGCAGCAATAACTTGAACTAATCATTTTCTGTATGACTTTATCAGTCCCTCACATGTGAAGGAATTTTGGCCCATTCTTCTTTACAACATTGCTTCAGTTCATTGAGGTTTTCAGGTATTGTTTATGCACAGCTCTCTTAAGGTCCCACCACAGCATTTTAATCAGCTTGAGGTCTTGACTTTGACTGAGCCATTGCAACACCTTGATTCTTTTCTTTTTCAGTCGGTATGAGGTGTTTGTGCCGATAGGCTGTGTTTGTTTTTCGCTATACGGGGCACTGTGCATTATGGCCAAACATCTCCACCTTGTCTCATCTGTCCTGAGGACATTGTTCTAGAAGTCTTGTGGTGCTAAGATGAGCTGCATGTTATTTTAGAAAGAAGAGGCTTTCTTCTGGCAACCCTTCTAAACAAACCATATTTGTACTGTCATGAATGTTAACATTTAACATGCTAACTGAGATCTGTAGAGTCTGGGATGTAACTCTTGGGGTTTTTGCAATTTCTCCGAGCATTGCAGGGTCTGACTTTGGCGTGAATTTTGCAGGGACATCCACTCCTGGGAAGCCTGGCAACTGTCTTGAAAGTTTTTGAATAATATATAAATATATATATATGTATCTTCAAAAGGGATCAGACTAACACTTGTTCACTGGATGACTATATATAGGTATAAATCTACAGTACCTGCTTAGCAAACTCCCTTCTGGTTCACTGCTTGTGAATCTTTAAGGTTCTCTTTATTATAGCATCCAAGCTTCAATGACAAGTATCCTCCAAGTTATACCCAAGTTAACCTTAGTCAGCCTTGTATGTAGGTAGTGTGTACCGTGCACCACAAACCAACTACCATCTAAACCCCACCAATTAACGACACGGAGACTGAAATTGGATTAAACAGACCACAACATATTTTATTAACAATAACCACAAACACTGTGTTGGCCTCAACACCATAAACCAATAAACATAAATACAGAATAAATCACACAATAAATACTAAATGCAAATATACAAATATACATAACACATAATCAATAATACATTCAAACATAACCAACACAGGAACTGAATTAACCCCGTCCTTGCCGGCCGCTCACCATTGTACAATCCAGGCCTCACCTCCCCCTCGTCCAAACAAAAATGACAGCTAACTTCCGCTGTCCCACAACTTATGCTAACCACCAGCCGACCATAAGCTCGGTGGGCACGTCCAATAAAAAACACCAGAGGCCAGGGGAGGATTGAGCCTTCCATCACACCAGCATCCAAACTCCATCACTTACCAAAACCAGACCGGCAAGGACACACAAACCGCCAGCTGTGACAAAAGAAAGTTAGTACATAACATTGTTTGCTCAATAATATTTTTTTTTCATTTTTCTAATTTTGCTAACATAATCTGTCCATATTCAGCCAGGTAACCGAAATATGTTGCTATTCCATTATTATTCACCTGCAGTGCATTATACTTGTTTTGGAAGTGTTTTGCGTGCCTAGTTGGATGAGTTTACTTAAAATTTAGTAAATAGAAAAACATTTTAGGTACCAGGTTAAAAATGATTTTTATGCATGAGGAGTAAACCTTTAGGATCCATGTCTGTTACTGGTTTATGTATGTTCCACAATAAGTATATGTATTAGTGGTAGTTTAATTGCTCTAAAGTCGATACTACAACAAAATATTATTTCAAAGAGATTAGGGTCTTTTGATTTTCTTGCATCAAACATTTTTTTCCTAATTTTTTATATATATATATATAGACAAGGGTGTGAGAAATCATTGGGGGAAAATTCATTTGTTGCTTGACAATGGTATAGTAATTAAAGTATAATTGACAAAGAGACTTGTCGGAGCCAATTATTACAACTTAAAATGTGCTGTTCTCCCTAGACATTGCTATTGTTTGCTCAAAACAATATAGAATTGGCTTAATTTTTACTTGTGAACTCTTTATTCGGCAAATCATTTTAGCGATAAAAAAATCAAAGCAAGGGAAATAAAGTGTCATACAAACAACTATTGCTGTGCGCTCTAACCAGAAATGTACAAATATCAATCAAAGAACAGATATCAATCAACAAAAATTGGGGTGCATGTATATAAGGGAAAAAATATAAAACAATAATAGTGTAATATTGTAAATAAACTTGTAGTGTATAGTAAATCTCACTCACAAACTACCGTAGTGAATCAGGTCCATCAAAGGATTTCACTAAAAAAAATTCCTTTTAATTGCTTCTTTAAAATCTATAAGACAAATGGAATCTGAATAGTGCAGTATCTTCATATAAATATCAATATAAAATCAGAGTACACTTACAAGGGTTGTGGCATAATATGCGAATAATTATGCAAATACACTTAAACAAGTCCGGAAACGGTTCAGGAAAAAATCCAAAGGCTACAGTCTTTCTTCCTTCTCTCTCTCCTTCTCTCTCAACGCGTTTTGCGTTATACCGGCTTCCTCAGGAGAATCAATAAAGAAAATCAAAAAGGTACTTGTATAGAAATAAAGTACATGCAGATCAGCACTTACTTCATTTCTATCCACGTACCTTTTGGAATAAAGTACTTCCATAAAATTAACTATTGGGAAACTAACAGCAGAAGGGCTAGAAGTCCATGGTCGTCGATGTATATTATTTTATAGCTATACTAACCAATAGAATGAAAGTCCAACAGATTGCACTTGCCAGTAACACTGTCTGGAGGGTGTCTAGGGGTTTGGGAGCTAAAGCAGAAGTTTGCAGAAGGTTCATAATTCAACACACCAACTTTACTATGCATTGTTGAGGGCCAACCCCAGTGCGTTTCTACTGAAAGTAGGGCTAAAGTAGTCTTACATAATGTATAGTTGATAAGGAGAGATTGCTTGAAAGTCAGGTTAATTGTGTGCGACGACCTAGGGAAACTTCCCAGGGCCAGCATAGTGAATGGATAATCGTACTGCATTATTGAGTTATTGAGCTTAACCTTCAACTATCCTGCAAACATACCTGCTAAACCCTGCATAATACTTTATTGTAGTACCCAATAATCCATATAATAGAATAGTGTGGTCCAGCTATACAATCATCGCATGTAGAAATTAGAATTTCCAAAGGTCTAAACACTCTGCCAAGTAGACACAGTAACCAAGCCAAATCTGAAAAAGGGACTCAAAAAGAGTATGTATAATTTATTTGTTTGGAATGTTTTTTACCAGGAAGAATACATTGAGATTTCTCTTATTTTAAAATATGTCCTGGTGACCAAATACAGAAACGGTTTTACATGTACAGTGTAAATGGGTGTTTGTAATCTTAGAACAGGTACATTCGTTTTTTTAGAAGATAACGTAACCTTTATGATCCATTGAAATGATGTGTGGGGGATGATTTTATAATGAGTAGCACATAGAGCACATGGAGTGCTGGTTGCCCACAGTAGAGTTTGTTTTGATGTAGAGTATAGAGGATTAATAGCATAAATTATACTGTAATGTTTTGATTTACAGCAAAACACTCCTTCCAAATTACAGAAAGATGATGATCATTAAATGACTATATTATTATTGCCTATATTATTTTTTCTTATGATGTGCTTATAATAGACACTATATAAAAGAAGCATTTTGAAGATTGAATATTTTGTCCTTGTAGTATAAGGTCAAGGTGAGGGATAGAGTTTGTATAATGCATCAAAAATGAACATTGTTCTCTTTTTGGGCCTCACAGTCTCCATCAGAAAAAAAGTCAGCTTGAGTTTGCCAAAGACCATATTAAAATCCATACAGTAAACACTTTGTTCTTTTTAAAAAAGTTGCAACACCATCATAATACAACACATTTTGTTGAAACGTTTACCACTTTGGCCCTCTTATTACTGTACCTAATTTGCAAATGTCATACAACGGTGTTCAAAATGGCACAATCGGGATCTTCACAGCTAACTTGGAACCCTTGGCTAATACACATTTTAAGAAATCTCTAAATACCAAGCCATTACACAATCTGTTAATGAATAATGTTTTCTTTGTTCTGTTATCCAAGCACCTGAAGAAAGCAGTCATACTCTAATTACATTTTGATAAGGTTGTAGGTTAAATGGCATCTTTTCATGCCATCCCATGTGGCTCATTGTGTGGATTTTCAAGAGGAAAATCACAATTTGGAATATTACATGATAAGGAAATTAAACACGGACATGAAGGTCATTCTACACAAAGACTGGCTGGTGATCGAATAGGTACTGTTCAAAGGTGTGGTGAAAAAGATTGGTGAAATAAGGACATAATATAACGCTTTCTTTTTCCAGAAAACAGGCTTATTGGCAGCATTAAATTCCATACAAATTGTACAACACTCCAATATATTTAGAGTAAAAAAAGTAGTTGTAGAAATGACAAAGTTGCCTTGGAACATTAAGGCCAGCAGTTGCCTGACGATGTAAGTGGGGCTGACGGCTGAATATGAACACTTTACGCAGCGTGCGGCCAGGCATATCCAGACGGTTGCTGCACAGGTCAGGTGGAGTGGTAGATCAGGTAAGTGTGAGGCACTGTCAGCCCAGTGTTCCTGTACGGTGTTGTGAAAAAGTAATTGCCCCTCCTTGATTTCTTCTATGTTATGCTTATTTGTCAAACTGAAATCAAACTCATTTTGATATTATAATATATATATTAAAAAAAAGTAGTACATGATGCCAATGGGACGTTTGCCTCCTGCCTTCAGACAATACTTACCTACATATTAAGCCCTTCAGTCCCCTATGGACGTACCGGTATATCCAAAAAACGCATCCCAAGAATCCGCACGGGAGATCAGGCTGTCGTTTGACTGCCTTGACTGCCCCCTGACAGCAGATCAGGCTTTCTGCTGCCTGATCTGATGTAACAGCTTCCGGCACAAAAGACAGAAAACACTGATTGCGCGATCGGGCATTCCCTTCCGGATTGCGTCACTGCTGACATCACCCGGAAGGTCATCCTCCGATGAGGCACAGAAGCTGTGATCTCAATGCAAGTCTGTGTGGACTTTCGCAGCCTGGGACAGGATGCTTGATCTGAGCAGGTGGTCACTCTTGAGAAACAGTGGTCAAGACTATTGCATATTAGCAGCCCTTAGGGGTAGCATCAGTGATCCAACATTTAATTTTCTACAAAGGATCTTATTAGTTACTATTCTTAGACCATGTTTCTCTTTTTAATATTTGATGTCAACAAACTGTGAAAAGCTCTAATCTGTTTGCTTATGTCCGAGATCATGAATTCTTTTCACTATGCACTTTACTGTCAGTGGTTGTCAAATGTTTCAATGAGTTACTCTGCTTGTATTGGATAGTATTAGCTTCTACTGTCATGTTTATAATCATGGAACTTAAAAATGCACACAATCTGTATTAATATAATCTCTTTTGCACACACATCTAGACTGGTCTCATGAGAAACATATCTAATCGAGAATCTCTCTTTTAATCTGTGTATACTTGTCAAATCTCACAGAGATAACTTATCTACTGTGGGAACTTTGTTTCTCACGTAGTACGTTCTAAATATACAGGTTGTTCTTGTCTGTGCAAATATAGTGTCTGTGCTCTTATAATGTTCATAAGTCTGGTTTTAAGCCTTTTCAAGCTACACTACACATTGAGAAATAACGTTAGTTGCTCACACGGGAAATTAATACATGTATTAGGCTAAGAAAAAAAATATAGCAGCATAAGTAAAGCAATCAAAGGTCTTGAGGACTTGGTGACTTTGCTCTCCTTGTGACATAGCCACCAGTAAATTTGTCAAGACGGTCCTTTTGTTCCAGAAGGTGCTCTGTTGACAGGGATAACCTCCGGTTTTGAATGCACAGTTCCTAAAATGGGTGTAATAAGCATGTTTTAATTGCAAAGCATAATCAGAACATACCCACATTTTGTGGGCAGACATTTCTGTGACATTATATCCTATGAAGTATACCTGTGTACCTTAAAAGTGGGTAAGTATGCAAAACATTAATCAAATGTGTAGGGAGTACAGGGAGTGACCTGGAGGTAAGACATATAGACCTTCTTACCTCTCCACTTTTAAGGGATATTTCAGCTATCATATGGGCCATATGTAATGCATACAATAGCTGGAGGAGTTCTGTAGAACCCCATATGCACTTGCTCCTTTCCTGCAAGAAGTACTAAAATAATACATCACTGGACCATCACAGTTTCATGAGACCAGGCACAAGACATCTATGACATATAGATATCCTTCTCCCTCCTTCTGGCACTGAAGCCTCGTGTGCTTTCTTTTCTACCCCTACAAAAAGGCAAACTTGGGAAGTAGGCGATGTCATATTTAAAGATCAGGGACGTTCAACGGTATATGTCAGTAATCTTTACCTTTCTGGAAAATGAAAGTGTCCCAGAAATGATGCTTGTTCTCTTTCATAAATGTTGCCCTCTCATGTCTCTGTGAAAGCTTTTGACTCTGCTCCAAGCCCCTGCTGGCCATCTAACACACCAGGAAAATGCCCAGTGGGCTGCTTACCGACATAGCTCAATGCTGCTGTGGGCATGGCAATCGGCTGTATAGGGCCGGTGGCACAATTTGTGAGCATAAAAACCTAGCGTGCCTCTCATATCCAGCCGTCAGCTGCATTTATGTCATTAGTGGCTGACAAATTTAAAGTAACTGGCATGTTAAAATAACTGGAATGGTAAGCTTCTGTTGGACTACTGACTGACACGGAATTCTAGCCATGCCCAGTCACTTGATATTCTATAGAGCCTTTTACTGGGAAGAAAAAAACTAATTTAAATGGTTTGCTACAGGGAGTATAAACATATTTATTTTATGATTAAAGGAAAGTACATTTAATTATAGACCCAGACTGATTACAGACATTCCATATTAATCAGAAAGTGCTTCATTCTGGCTGCTGGTTTTAAGAAAACATTTTGCATAAATACAAACAAACAAACACGATAAGTAACGCTAGTCGTTTAGATATTACCAATTAACAATCAAGTTTCACTCTGAATGGTGGTTATATTATAATTAAGGAGTGAATTTATATGACATGTATTCTCCTTCTGTGAATGGGATTTTATTTGTCTTAATGGTGTGTTCTATCGTGCTAACCTTGCTGTTCCAAAAATAGTAGTAGTAAAAGTAAGGACAAGGTTCTTCGCAAGTTCCCATGATTTCAACAGCAATACCAATTAGCAGGATGTGCCTATGACACAGAAAGCTAATTAAGGCAGTGTTAGGTATTGAAATTCAAATGCTGTGACATGCCACAAGAACCTAGCAATGTGTGAAAGAAGATACTTACCCAGCTCATTGATCCAGGAAATAAGATCTATCCCAATGGTGATAGGTGGAAATGTAGCAAGGCTGTGTCTACATCCGTAGAAAGGATGGAAAACATAAATGAAAACATCCCTTTATTTTAAAAATGCTTAACCTATGTCTTCATTAAGGTGTATAATGAGCACAAAGAGCAGAAATATTTCTGGATTAATTCTTGAATGACCCAACCTTTTAATAACTGTCATAGAATTTACCTATCTTTCCATATCACAACCACCCCCTTTAACTGCCCGTACCGCCACAATTATCAGTTTGTCTACTCTCATTTTTCCCTCTTTCTGAAGTTTTCTTACTGCTTTTATTATATACACATCATCATATAAACAATTATGCACATATCAAAACAGACTTAAGACTTATATTGTCTTTTACTAAATAACATAAATAAGCCACTATCCACCTCTTGGCTTTATCCTATAGGAAACAAAGACAGATGTTATTAACTGATAAAAGGGATTTAGTGGGTCCATTTTCTGTGATAGCTGGCATTGTGTGATAAGACAATGAAATATGGTCATGGTCAGACTGGTGATGATTCCCTGATGATCTAAGTACAGCCAAGTGCTGGATACACGCTATGTGTGTGGCTCTTTGCCTGGTTTTCCAGATTGCCAGTTTGGGCCTGAATATAGTAGTATTTTAATCATGTCATGTTTTGTACATCTTAAAACAAAAACAAGCTTTTGCATACTAAACTACTTCCATTAGAAGTAGTTTCATTGGAAAATGAAAAATGTATGTATGTTAATTTCCAGATACATATTCATACAAGCTGAAGAACAAAAATACTTTATTACATCAAAAGGCAAATATATATATATATAAAATATCATCCGATAAATTAACAATAGCATACAAGTCCCAACAGACTAGTTAAAATCATGTTAAAAACTGTAATTTTCTTCTCTCTCATTTATTGAACTCACAAAATTATATTTTCATGACGGCTAAATACCATTATTTTGACTGTATCATTTTCTTAAAAAAACTATAAAATATGGTGACATTTTTTTAAAAAAAATAGTTTTTCTTATTTTAAAAATATTTTAGACCCCAATACCCAATGTTTTCATGCTTTCTTTGCAAGTTATGGGACAATAAGTACAAGTAGTGTTTTGCTACTTCAAAACCATTTTTTTCAAAACTGGTCATTCTGCCCCATGTGCCATTTGGGACATATGCCGGTTACTTCAATTTACCCCCGATCAAACCATATATTTTTGAAAACTAGACACCCAAGGGTTTTTCAAATGCTAGTATTTTAACTCCAGGCACTAAATCTATTATCAGATTCTACTACTAATTCTACTAGCTTTGTCAATATTTGTGGTACTATTTTTTGCGTGTGTTTTTCGTTGTTGAACTTTGACATTTGGTGATCCTGTGCTCATCCCCTATTTCAATTTACCCCATCAAACCATATATTTTTGAAAACTAGACACCCCAGGGTAAATGCTGGTATTTTAATCATTTACCACCAGCCTTTGTCAAAGGTTGTATTAGATATTTCTTGGTATTTTTTCCAGTATGCACAGTATTTATAGTTCCTGATATATATCACAACCAAACAACACCCCAATAGGTGTTCAGCAACATTTTCAATGATAGCACCCAAACATAGGTTTGTTTGGGGGTTAAAAAGGACACATTTGGGGGGTGCACAATTAAAAAAAAAATTGACATCTTGTCAGTTTACACCTATGACCTATTTGTGACATCTTTGAAACCAGTCTCTTCATTTTACCTCATGAAACTATATATTTGTGAAATTGAAAACTAGATACCACATGCTGGTATTTAACCCTTTTCAAGCCAGGAAAAATATACAGCACCAATTTTAGGACTTGTTCATAAAAATACTTTTATTTATTTTTTACATTTTTGGACATATTTTCTTTGAACTGGATGATTCCCCTTGTGATGTCATGAAAATAAATAAAATAAATTTTATTACATTTTTATCTATTTTTTTCATTTTTTTGACATTTTTTTATTTAATTTCTGTTTTCACATAGTGATTAGTGAGCTGGACTTCATTAATCTGCATGGCTGGCTCCAGTACCTGTGGTCTGGAGAGACCCTATGGAGCAGAAAATCACATTTCTGAAATATATAGTGTCATAAGGTTCTCATAACATCTACATTATGGTTCAATTTGGACATATCCTTGTGAGTACAATTCATACTAGCTCGGTCTTAATATCATTTAACAGATCCCGTCATACTTGTGACAGTTCGTCCTTGACTTCCCATTTGTCTTGCTTAATAATTTATTGTGGCAAGACCAAGCTAATTCTTCCAAAGACTCACCTTGGGAGTTTTAAAGAAATTAATTAGTTTCCTCTGGGTAAAGTAGAAGTCTTGAGGGTCACAATGCTTCTGCTGTTTTGCAACATCAGTTTCCAACAATATTTTCCGTGTGCATTGGGCAGACCATTCATTGTTTAGTTCAGCACACCATGAACATTTTCTTTGTACCAGCTGCCAGCTATTATTTTAGCCTTATTGTTTCCATTTTTTCCAGTTGGCCATTTTAACAAAAGATCTTTTTTTCTAATTACATGTGACACTATTAATACAAACATTGCACAAATAGGATTTTTGTGTTTTTTTTGTTTGCAGTTGTTTTATTAGCGAAGGCCTGTTGTTGCCTTCAGCAGTGTAGACATCTAGTGGTCAAAATGGAGACAGCGCCTGTTTGTGTGATTTACAGCCATTACTTTAGATCCATAACTTGTTACTTAAACCAATATTATCTGTTAGTTGTGCTTAAAGTTCAGGTTCTGACACAAACCATTTTTTAAATTTTGCAATACATATGTATGACGGTTCATAACATGTATTGTCCAAAATGGAGGGTACCTTTAAATATGTAAAAAAGAATAAGAGCAATTATGTAAGTAAAATTGCCACCATTAACATATATATTATCTCACATGTTTGTAAATAGTTTATTATATCTTTTCATGAGACAACACTGAAGAAATGACACTCTGCTACAATGTAAAGTAGTGAGTGAACAGCCTGTATAACAGTGTAAATTTGTGGTCCCCTCAAAATAACTCAACACACAGCCATTAATGTCTAAACCTTGGCAACAAACGTGAGTACACCCCTAGGTGGAAATGTCTAAATTGGGCCCAATTAGCCATTTCCCCTCCCCGGTGTCATGTGACTCATTAGTGTTACAAGGTCTGAGGTGTGAATGGGGAGCAGGTGTGTTAAATTTGGTGTTATCGCTCTCACACTCTCTCATACTGGTCACTGGAAGTTCAAAATGGCACCTCATGGCAAAGAAATCTGAGGATCTGAAAAACAGAATTTTTGCTCTACATAAAGATGGCCAAGGCTATAAGAAGATTGCCAAGACCCTGAAACTGAGCTGCATCATGGTGGGCAAGACCATACAGCGGTTTCACAGGACATGTTCCACTCAGAACAGGCCTTGCCTTGGTCAACCAAAGAAATTGAGTGCACATGCTCGGCGTCATATCCAGAGGTTGCCTTTGGGAAATAGACATATTAGTGCTGCCAGCATTGCTGCAGAGGTTGAAGGTGTGTGTGTGTGGGGGGGTCAGCCTGTCAGTGATCAGACCATACGCCGCACACTGCATAAAATTGGTCTCCATGGCTGTCATCCCAGAAGGAAGCCTCTTCTAAAGATGATGCACAAGAAAGCCCGTAAACAATTTGCAGACTAAGGACATGGATTACTGAAACCATGTCCTGTGGTCCAGGGAGACCAAGATAAACGTATTTGGTTCCGATGGTGTGTCTTGCCTACAGTCAAGCATGGTGGTGGGAGTGTCATGGTCTGGACCTGCATGACTGCTGCCGGCACTGGGGAGCTACAGTTCATGTAGGGAACCATGAATGTCAACATGTACTGTGACATACTGAATTAGAGCGTGATCCTCTCCCTGCGGAGACTGGGCCGCAGGGGAGTATTCCAACATAATAACGACCCCAAACATACCTCCAAGACGACCACTGCCTAGCCAAAGGAGCTGAGGGTAAAGGTGATGGACTGGCCAAGCATTTCTCCAGACCTAAACCCTATTGAGCATCTGTGGGGCATCCTCAAACGGAAGGTCGGGGAGTGTAAGGTCTCTAACATCCACCAGCTCCGTGATGTCACCAGTGGCAACCTATGAAACTCTGATGAACTCCATGCCTAAGAGGGTTAAGGCAGTGCTGGAAGATAATGTTGGCCACACAAAATATTGACACTTTGGGTCCAATTTGGACATTTCCACTTAGGGGTGTACTCAAGTTTGTTGCCAAGGTTTAGACGTTAATGACTGTGTGTTATACAGGCTGTACACTCATTACTTTACATTGTATCAGAGTGTCTCAATATGGCACCAGAATACGCACGTGATTCCCCGCGGCCAATAGGCGTGCGATGCTCCCCCTCTGCCAGTGCCTGAAACTAAATTCAAACTGGAGATACGAGTACATAGAGAGTGGGGGAGGTGTGTGCGGGGTGTGCCTCAAACACAATGGGAAAGCGATGACAGAGATCTCTAAGCCGCATTTGTATCCGCTGGGCTTTCGTTACGTTACATTTATTTATATAGCGACAGCAGATTCCGTAACGCTGTTACAGGAGTCAGTAAAATAATCTGAAATCACACACAATAACAAACTGGCACACAAGGAGAAGAGGGCCCTGCTCTTGTCTAGTGGGTGACAAAAATGTGAGGAGTCACTGTACATTTCATACTATATGTAGTATCTGATTTGATGAAAAATGATGTATATTCAGCTTCACTATAATGCTGGTCTGAATAACACATTTATTATATCTAAGTAAATGCAGACTTAGATGTAATAAAAGGAATATTGACTTTACTGAGAGTGGTAGAATATTCTCACAGCAGAAGTGGTGAAGGCTAATAGAGTGAGGGAATTTAAAAATGCAAGGACCAAGGGGGACTGATTGGGGTTGAGTCCTTACATCAGGGAAAAACTCAAAATTAGTTACACCTTATTTACATTTACCGGCAAAGGAAGTGTCATGGTACTAGCTGGGAATACACAAATTTCTAATATCCAATCTAATTTTTTCCTATGATAATTTATAACTTCTAAATCTCTATGCTAAACAAATCTCTATAAATTCTATGTTAAACAAATACATATTGAAGTCCATTTTGCATTTTACCGGATACAAATTAATGCAGGCACTTGAGTCTCCTCCTAACTGCCTCTGATGAAAGTCTGGTGCATACTTCAATATGCTATTTACACATATTCAGTACAACTTTTATTTTAATCAATGGGAGTTGAGCTTCCCTATATATCTATTAGAGCAGCATCAGCCAATCACATATATGCTATATGAAAATTGATCTTTTGCATGCATGTGTGCTATTGGCTGCTGTGTCAGTGACTTACAATGGTGTGCTACCAAGCATATGCAAGAATTGTCCACCCTATTTGTAAAGGATACTGGACCCCCCATTTTATAAAAACTATTTGGACTGCAATTTTACATTGCCTTACATGGGTTAAGCTGTAATATTTTGTGCATTTCCATTTCTATCTCTATTAAGAATGACTCACCATCCAAACATGCAGAGAACCACGTCCCCAAATCCCTTCACCTCTGTTGTGTGTTCTCCATTGTTAAATATATGAGACCATGCCCAGTCAAGATAAAGAGTATTGTCTTGCATCCTGACTGGTGTGTTGTGACTGGCAATATAGTTCTTTGGTAGACCCCTTTTTTCCCGTAGGAGCACATTTCCTATGAGAACTGGAGCGGCTACCTATCTTGTAGCCTACTTGCACTACAAGGAAGGGGTCAACGACGACCAGAGATGTCCTGCTTGGCCCCAGGTTCCCGTTACATTGCTTTATAGTTTTAGTTGAGGTAAACAGGGGATGAGGAAATGAGACAGAACCCAAAGAACTAAACAATGCATCATCTAATTAGCATGCAATAAAATGCACTGGAGTCCATGCAAAATGCACTCCACCATGCATTTCAAAATGGGATAAAAATTCTGGGGACTAGACTGTTTATTTAATGAAGACTCACAAAACTAACATGCACCCTGGATTTAATTGAAAAACAATCTTACCACTGAAGTGGTCGTAATGCACTGGACAGGGCAGCAGTGACTTCAGATACTTTTGGCCATTTCTATTTTTTGTGAGAATGCCACATCAGATCATTTCCCTGTGGTATCTTGATGTCCCAGCAACTCCCTTTTGACCCCAATGATATATTTGCAAGCACACAATCCTTGCTTTATTACTTATAATGATAACACTTCATAGGCTGCTTGAATTAATTTGATTTCTGAAGGTGACCGGTCATTTCTTTTTCTTGACGCAGTCTTCTCCTGAAAGAGGCAGCACTTTTCCTCCAAAGTGTCCTTTTCTTGCAAACCAAATGTGAGCAGATTGTTGATATACCTGAGATGTAATGGATCACATCGCTCAAATGGCAATATACCAACACGCTTGGCAAAGTTTCTAAAATCGTTTTGCTCTTGAAGCCTTGCTACGAGTGCTATTTGATAAATTTTATGTACATATAATCCAAGCAGAGCATAATTATCATATATCAATCTCCACAAGCAGTAAACACAAGCCAACATAAAACTCTTAGATTTGGCTTAAAGCTCTGTATGAAGCTTAATTCACACAAATATATAAATGACTAATTTAGTTTAAATGTATATCTAATACCTACTTACACAGAAACATTTGGACATCTTTTAATACTCTTGGATTTAACTGGGAACTGCAAGAATCCAGCTACAAACTGAAATTATTTTGGTGTCAGAATGATGTCCAAAATTACAGCGTTTTGCTTTGCTCAGCACTCAAAGAGTAAAAAAGTAACGTTTTACTACTTGCAATAAAGTTTGATGGCTTGCATTGTATATATTGCATTTTTATTAATTTACCACAGAATATTCATGTTCCACATCTACATAGAAACACTCCAAACACTTTATGATTAATAATATCCACTGCACTTGGTTTTCATTTTAGAGAATAAATAAGGCTTTTTATAAATGCAAGAGTGTCTTGCTTGGTTATTATTATATTTTGTTGGAAAGGCTAATTGTTAGTGATATTGATCATGTCGCAGCCAAATATTATTTTGGAGACAGGGTGACCTTTCTAGCTACAATAAATGTATATTAAGCTAAACTTAGTAATACCTATGTATACTGATAATCATACAGAAGTCTTGCTGTGTAATTCTACAAATTGTATTGTGTAAACATCCTTCAGCAAGAATATACAGGGATGAAAGTGTGCTTTGAAATTGTTACTGCACAAATCAAATCCATGAGAGATAGGAACTAATCAAGTTTTCTTGATAGCTTGTAATAGCATTTCTAAAAAGGAACACTCCAGTCATATGAATTTTAATGCATGTGTGAGCTGCATCTCTTTTAAATTATTAGTTATTAGTTAATAATTCTGCAGAATACCCCCCTCTCGATGTACTTGCTTTCCTTCTTGATACACATGAGGTTTCCATGCCTATGCAGAAAGTGCTTCCAGTAATTTCTACCGGAGCACTTTCCTGCCAAAAGTGATGCAGCTCCTTTGGGTATGTACTTTATTTTTTCTCCCTACAGGTTATTTAAAGTGCACTTCAATATGCATTCTTCATTGGTGGGGCTGGATGAGACGCTAGATTGTCCCTTCAATGATACACATACTTTGCCGGCAAGCTGCAACTAACCAACCTCGCCAACCTGCATTATTAAAGGCCTACAAATCATCCACAGCATATGAGCTTGTTTGGCCCCACATAATTCACAGCTAAATCAGTTAAGATTTCTTGGAAGTCATCTCATTATGCA
Organism: Spea multiplicata; assembly: GCA_009364415.1. NCBI lineage: Eukaryota > Metazoa > Chordata > Amphibia > Anura > Pelobatidae > Spea > Spea multiplicata. The sequence continues at coordinate 19,319 of VKOC01027409.1, forward strand.
TTACGCATGGCCAGCTCAGGAGAACGGTCATCGGTGGCCCTTCACATAGCAAGGTCGGTGAGTTGAAAGCACTATTCTCCTGCAAACTCTGCATTTAAATCCATTAAAGTCTATTTTAAAGTTTGAGATTTTCATGTTTTTTATACAGTTTTGAATTAATCAGCATCTAACACGGGCAAATGAGATGAGCCATTAGGAAGTATATTTTGTATTGTTTATGTAGCACTAAATTACAGACTATTTAAACAATTGATTCATATGCCAATACCGGTAGTTCTTTAAGTAGATTACCCTGCTTTTATTAAAAAACAAATAAGACCAATATTCCTTCCCGCTACTTTGTTGTCTTCATCAAACAGTGTGTCAGTTTGTAGTCCTGTCATTGGCACTTGGGTTTTAGTCTCTATATTAGAACAGCGGGTGTTTTATGACAAAACATGCATTCGTGATTTCTAGCTGCTTTACAGCTCTGGTGACTGCTAAATGGTAAGGCTTTGAATCTGGTTGAGAAAGAGCTACTGGTAGTTCAGTTTGTAAACGAATTAGATTTGCAGATGACTTCAGAATATAACATCGTTATGTGTCCTTCTTGACCCAGTCCTCTGAAGCACACATTCTTGTTGGTTTATATGGCAGCATTTTCATGTAGACGGGCACAATAGGTAGATCCTTCAAAATTAAATAGCAATCCATACAGAACTTTCTTGCGTGTGGTCTTTGGTCATTTCTTCATATTCTATGTCTGTATAGCTTGACATGATTGACGGTGTAAACAGTCAGACCATGGTGTCTTATGTTCAGTCTAGGACGAATCTATAATCGTTGCATGTTCCCAGTATCCTCATTTTTATTCATAAGCGCTGAAGTCAAAATTTCTCTTTGCTCATAAAATCATCTGTAGACTATCTGACAAGGACTGTGTAAGTCATACACACATTTATTGAATTTAATGACATTATTGAAGGTCAGTAACTGAATGCATGTTCTATTGTTGAACAATCAGCTTTAAATTGTGGTATAAATATATATAATTAAAAGATTCTTTCAATGGGTGATCACTGTTCCATCAAAGAACTTATTATAAAAATATTGTAGCTTTTTCTATTATACACATATGGGTTATATCTCCATGTTCCTTTTAGTTTGTACCGGACAGCCTTGATTTATCATATTTTCTGTGGACTAAAATGCGATCCAAATAGGCATGTATTTAGTTTAAATTGGTTACTAGGCAAGTGCATAATCAAACTGCCCCTTTTCTAGTCCAGTTACACCATCTGCCCAGGTAGATGTTGGCATGCTGCGGTACGGATCAAGAAGAATGCGGAAACATCTAACAATAAGGACACCCAAAATAATGAACAATAAAATCACAAAGGCAAATGTTGTCTTCTGCTCTAGTGTCATAGAGGAACCATAAGAAGCATTCAATGTAGGCAACAGGGTGGAAGGTAAAGTCTCCCCATCCATTGTCCAAGAAAGAGGAAACAAGCAATTCCAAAATGTCTTTTTCCTCCTCATAACTTCATCAAATACATGACAGAAATCTTGTGACTGAACTTGGAATCCTGCAAAGTAAGCAACAGATAAATGTGTCAACATTATTGCTTGTAACAATAGAATAATAGAAAGCAGATGAAACAACAAGCCCAATATCATCTATTCTGAATAAACTGATATGGGCTACTCATAAATAACTATTCTGGTGCAAAGTGGTAGATGTAAAGTATGGAAGAACATACTAGTGGTTGCTATGGTGATTGCTCCGCTTTTACCACTTTGCAGCAGAATTGTTCTTCATGAATATCCCTTTTCTGTGTGCTAACCAGGGATCCACAGGGGTTATTTTCCTCCAGTACCGCCTGACCTTTAATACCTTTTAATCTGTAGAGCCCATACATTGTAATTTTACTGAGATTGCTTTACAAGACATGTTCAGTTCATGTTGATTGTTTGCAATCATGTACTGAAACAAGACAATACTTGGAGGTAATGCTATGCATTACGTTTGAATCAGCACATCTTGTAGACATTTTCCTGAACACGATTTAGCCGTTTACAGCAATGATTTACAGTTAGTTGGAAGCAGACACCACAACATTAGTGAATGAAATATATTGTAATGGAAAATACAAACAATGCATTTAACTTCAGTCTTTTTATAGTGTTCCTTTTATTAAGGAAATGGGAAGCTAACACGTTATAGAAGAATTTCATGTATACATTGTGACATTGTGCCAATTTTCATCAAATGAACAGAAGAGCCTATACTAATTAAAAGACTTTAGTTATTAACTTGATGCCATTAGCTATTACCAGCCCAGAGATACCTGCAAATGAGTACTGGCAGGCTGGGAGCCCACAATGCTCTTGGTAGTCACAGTAAAAAAAATGTATTCAAGAAAGAACATGGAGGATGGCGGGTATCTTTAAATGGCCAGCGCCAAGAGCAGCACATTCTCGGAACCGTACAATATAATTTTTTTTAAATTATGCCTTGTGATCCATACATTTGTAGATGACAGTTCTACTTTAAGTTTATTTTTTGTGGGCATTTGAACAAAGTACATTTCTAATAAGCACGGTGTAAATTGTTGGCGCTATATAAATAAAATATCATTATAAAATAATAATATAAATAAATAAATTTAAATGTATTTTAAAAAGTGACTGTGTCATGAAAATACGACTTGGTTTCAGTTGAAGTTACCTTTTCTGAGTTGATTACATCAGATTAGGACTTTATGGTTTATGTTTAACTATTCTTTTAACATCACCATGCCCTCTCACCTCCGTCCATGCTGAGACTATCCTGAAAAATGATCTGTGTGTATGAAATTTGGCATTTATTACTTTATTAGTTTAGTGTCCATTGAGCAACAGGTTACATCGAACTGCATGATTGGATTTGTTAAAGATATATTGCAGGTTGTTTTAAAAATATATCATGTTTTGGCATTTTCATCACAGTGTTCGAAAATATGAATAAAATGCATGCAAACACAATAATGTGCTTTCTGCAACAAAAATATTTTTTGTTTCTATATTTAAATGGTGGGTCCTCCACATAAAACCAGCACTAGAAAAATATAAAAAATATAGGTAACGTATGCTTATCAAAAGTGAACCAAGGTCCTGACACATGGGTTCTGGCATAGAAAAAAGCAATTAACCAACATGCAGATGTAAGTATTGACATGGGATGACACACAACGACAGACATGCATATATCAGTTACAGAAATGAGATAATTAAAAAAGCTTTTTTTTCTGCACATATAATGAAAATTGGGTACAGTGAAACCAAACAAATCCATATTAGCAGCTACATGAAAACCAATTATAAAGATAAAAGTAAGACCCATCTAATTAATTTGAAACTTTTTAACTTAACTGATCTTTCAATTAGTCATGAATGGAATAATGGAACCATTTCATAAATCAAAAGGTGAACTGCCTCTAGTTCTCATTTCAATAATACTGCAAGACACTTCAATGTAACAATATTTTAATTATACTGTTATTTGAAAATATTTCTTTTAAAGTATTGTATTGTATGCTATTAGTTTCAATTCGCAAAGGGTGTGTTTAGTTCAAGCTTCCAGTGACAGTAATTCTGTAAATTCATAGATTTGATGAATTTCATTGAATTCATTGTTTTCTTGGTAATTAGATTTTTTTTTTTAAAAGGGTAGGGAAATATTAGGCAATGCACCCTAAAAGTATTTTGTATTCTAAAAGGCAGAAGCTTTATTACCTTACTTGAGGCAGTGTTCCCAGGGAAGCTTTCAGACGATAACATTTTGACAGCACTTCTTAGAAATGCAAGGCATAACTAAAACATAGTGGGATTTTATAACCCTGCCACAAAAACATTAAATCCATCCTGCGAAAAAATAAGTATAATCGAATTCTGCTGTGAGAATGAAGACTAGAATATTCCCCGATAAAGTGACCATATTAGTAAAAATTTTGCATTGAACGTGACCAAATCTAATTGAATATATTTTGTATTATAGCCAATATACAGTGGATATAAAAAGTTTACACGCCCCTGTTAAAATGCCAGGTCCTTGTGATTTTAAAGAATGAGACAAAGATAAATCATGTCAGAACTTTTTCCACCTTTAATGTGACCTATAACGTGAACAATTCAATTGCAAAACAAGCTGATTTTGGGGGGGGGATACAAAAAAACTTGCAAAAAGAAAATGTGAAAAATACCTGAAGTAGGGAATAAGCCATGCTAGAATATATTGTGAGTAACAAAAATATTAGCTAAAATCATTATGGGTTTATGAGGAATACATCACGTCAGACAAAACTCTGGCTTCTATTTACAAGTGAGTAGGCACTTAGATCAGGCAAATGTTGCGCAAAAGCATTTGATACAATGTCTCACGGGAGGTTAATTTATAAAATGAGAGAGTCAGACCTAAAACAAAGCATTTACATTTGGATAGAAAATTGGTTGAGAGTCAGAGTACAGAGTTGTTATAAATAGAGCATCTTCTGATTTATGAGCGGGATGCCTCAGGGATCAACTGTAGGTCCTCTAATCTTTATACATGAATGACCTAGACATCGGTATTAAAATCAAAATATATTTTTGTAGGCGACACCAAATGTAGGGTTGTATAATTTGACCATGATGCTTATTGGGGCAGAGGGCATGAAAATTCCAGATGAGATTCAACACTGATAAATGTAAAATGATGCATTTGGGAAGAAAAGACGTAAATGTTCTGAACAAACTAGGGGAGTAGACCTTAAACTCAACTATGACATGCAATGCCAAGTGGCAGCTGCAAAGATAAACAAAATATTATTGATGAAAAAGGTGTTTGTACAAGAACATAAATAATATTTGGCATCTATACAGAAGCACTGGTTAGACCTCACCTGGTATATGCAGTGCAGTTTTTAGTCACCAATCCAAAATAAATATATTTTGGAATTGGAAGGAGTCAGAAAGGGGCTACTAAATTAATTAAGGAAAAGGAAGCATTGATTTATTTTTTTTATTCTGCGCTCAGCTTAACTGTGTTCATGAACCCTGGGAAAAGGTGGTTCATAAATGTGCAAGTGACATGATTACTATATTCAAATATATGAAGGTCAGTACAAGGCATTTTCAGGAGAATTGTTCATCCAATGGACTAAGCAAATTACAAGATGCCATCATCTAAAAAAAAAAGAACAACTGTTCCATCGTATACAGCGGAAATGTATCCTTTACTATAGCCCTGAAATCTATTACCTAGCGCAGATAATGTGGATGCTTTTAAGCAAGAGTGGGACTAATTTTTGGCAGTGGAGGGCATTTATCGGCACACTGTGTTTAATTAATAAAGGTTGATTCAGGGAGAAATCTGACCGGAGGAATTTTTTCCACCCTCTGAGGTAAAATTTTGGGAGGATTTTTTTTTCTTCTTCATCTGGATCAACAGAGATAGACATGTCATGGGAAGGCTGAATTGATTTAGGTT
>VKOC01027410.1:0-13679 GCA_009364415.1 Spea multiplicata
GAATTAGATGTGGATGTTCCAGATGTAGATATTGATGGAAAAGTGAAAGGGCCCAAATTCAAGATGCCTTCAATGAATCTTCCTAAAGTGTCCATGCCTGATTTTGACTTGAACATGAAAGGCCCTAAACTTGAAGGGGATATAAAGGGTCCCAAAGTTGACATTAAGGGTCCCCGGGTAGATATGGATGCTCCAGATTTAGATATTGATGGAAAAGTGAAAGGGCCCAAATTCAAGATGCCATCAATGAATCTCCCTAAAGTATCCATGCCCGATGTTGATTTAAATCTGAAAGGTCCGAATTGGAAAGGAGATGCAAATATGTCAGGTCCCAATATAGGAGGTGAAATAAAAGGTCCTAAAGTTGACATAAAGGGTCCAGATATGGATGTAGATATGCCTGAAATTGAATTAAAAGGGCCAGAAGGAAAACTAGAAATTCCTAAATTTAAAATGCCCAAATTTGGTGTTTCTGAAACCAAAGTGGAATGTCCTAATATTGATGTAAATGTTCCAAAAGGTAATCTAAAGATAGCAGGCCCAAATGTGGACTTTGGAGGTAAGTTGGAAGGTCCACATGTAGACCTTAAACTTCCAAAATGTGAACTGGATACGTCAGGTCCAAAGTCAGAGCTAAATATTCCAGATATGGACATTGAGGGCCCTGAGGGTGATTTGAAACTAAAAGTAAAAAAACCAAAATTTGGATTTGGCACAAAATCGCCTAAAGCAAATGTGAAAACACAATCTGACATCATTACTCCAGATGTAGAATTAGATGCAGACATCCCTGATGTAGACCTAGGAGTCAGAGCAAAGAAAAGCAAGTTTAAAATGCCCAAGATTCATATGAGCGGTCCTAAAATCAAGGGGAAAAAAGGAGGATTTGACGTAATTACTCCTGAGGCACAGAGTGACATAAATCTGAATGCCCCTGATGTTGATATCAACGTTTCAAGTGGGGCTACAGATCTTGGCATAAAGGCACCAAAAACCCGCAAACAATTTTTTGGAAAAATCAGTTTCCCTGATGTAGAATTTGATCTCAAATCTCCCAAATTAAAAGGAGATGGCTCTTTGCACAGCCCTAAACTAGACTCAAAAGCTGTTGATTTGGACATCGGAGGTGATATAAAAATATTAGAGGGTAATTTGTCATCACCTGGAGTTGGTGTAGAGGGTCCTGATATTAAGGTAAAGAAACCAAAATTCAAGCTGCCTACTTTTAATACATCAGGGTCAAAGGTACCTTACACAGACCACAGTCTATCTGGACCAAAGCTTGCAGGGGACATAAATGGTCCTAGCATGGATGCCACAGGTGCCACAGGTATTACTATTGAGCCACCTGGTATTTCAGTAGAAAATTCAGTACCAAATATTTCTGTTCCAGGTTTAAATGTAAACCTGAAAGGACCAGAGACTAAAGGAAATATAGATGTTTCTGGAAATATGATCTTAGACCCCCCAAATACTGGTGTGTCTGGTGAAAAAATTAAAATACCCAAGTTCAGTATGCCTGAATTTGGGGTTTTGGGCTCCTCTGTGAGTGGACCAACAACTAGCATTGATGTTGGAGCTCCAGAACTTAAAATGTCAGGGTTGGTTGAAGATCTGAAAGGCCCCTCTATCAGGATTCCCGCTGTTGATATTTCAGCTGCAAAGGTTTCCAGTCCTGATGTTGAGATTGATTTTAAAGGACCAACATCTGAAAGTGATATAGACCTTTCTGGTAATTTGAAAAGGCCAAAAATTGATATTGGGGTGCCCAATATTGATACTAAAGTCTTAGATGCTCAGGGCAAAGTGCCTCAGGTAGAACTGTCAGGCTCGCAATTTCAGATACCAGAAGTATCTATTCATGGAACTGATACACGTTGGGGAGAAAAAAAGTTTAAAGGAACAGAAATTGTAAATATATCTGGACCAAAGGTTGTGGGAGGCCTTACTAGAACACAAGCAGAGGGACAAATACGGTTGAGTAGTGCTGATGAATATTTAGGTGATTCACTTGGGAAAGTTACTTTCCCCAGACTCATGATGCCTAAATTTAAAAGTTCTGGAACAGAGATGACTGGAAGGGAGGTAGGAGTTGATGTCAACTTCCCAATAACAGATGAACGTGTTGGGAAGTCAGGTCAGATTGATACTGAATTAGAAGAGGGTGATATCAAAATAAAAAAGTCAAAGATAAAAATGCCCAAGTTCAACTTCTCAAAAGCAAAGGGAAAAAATGATGCCAGTCTTCCAGATGTTTCCAGTGTGGGCTCTGTTGATGGGGGTCTAGGGTCTGCTACTTTAGAATTGGAGAGTGGAGTTGGTATCTCCCCAAAGGAGAAGACCCCAAAGTATGAGTTTTCCTTGTTTACTAGCAAAAAGACAAGACATAGAACTTCCTCTTTAAGTGAGGAAAACGATGGTTCCACTCAATCTTCACCAAGTGTAACCCTGGAGGCAGAGGGAAGTGAAGTTTCTGTGGAGCCTGGCAAGAAAAAGGGGAAGCATTCTAAGATCAAATTTGGGGGTTTAGGATCTAAGTCAAAGGGTTCTTATGAGGTCACATTAACTGATGATGAAAATGTCCAATGTAGTGGGGCACCTCTGTCATCTAGTAAGTCAAGAGTGTCCTCATCATCAAGCAATGACAGTGCCACCAAGGCTGAGTTCCAGCTACCCAAGGTAGAGGTGAATGTTGTTAAAAAGAAAGAATAAAGTTTTTTCTTTTTTCCATCCTCACCCAAAGCATGTATATAAATATATAAATGTCTCTGTGTATGTATATACATTTTTGCAAGCTAATACAGATTTTCAAAAGGTAACCAAAAGTAATTAATCACACACATATACAGTTGTGTAATTCTGTAAAAGTTTTAACCTTTTTCAAGCAGGAGAAATGTATTATTGTACAATGTCTCTGCAGGTGAGGTACTTCGCTATTTTGATTTAACTGTACGTGGAAATATATTTTTCCATATATATATTTTTATATTGCTTACAGCTATATATTTTTTCATTTGTGTGCTTTACAAAAAAAAAAAAATCAGCAGTTTTATTAAATACACTGTATTAGTGCATTGAATCAATGGGAATGTTAAAATTCTGGGGATTCACAGAAGAAGTCTTCAACACCAGTGGTTACATTTATACCTGTTACATTTGAATGATTATGTAAATATGTTCTACTACACAGTTTATGCAAATAAATCACATTGCATTTTTGTGTCTCTAATTAAATATTCTTTTATTGTGCTTTACGTTTTTCTCTTTCGGCCCATGATTTTTCTTTTCATAGTTAATTTTTTTTAAACAAAAGCATGGCAAAATGCAAAATGATGACAATGAAGTAACTGTGCATGTATAGATTTTATTTCTTTACGTAAATCTGCAGACCATTTTCTTTGTTTTTGAAATATGTTCTATATTTGTTTTTCTTTTACATTTTGCTCAACAGAGAGGGTGTTAGAAAAGAATTAAATAATGACAGAATTATGTTAAACAGTTCCCCAGCAAAAACTCAATATATATTTTGCCCTCCATACCCCATTGTTCAATGCACTTTTTTGTATTATAAGATTTTCTCAAGCTATCAATTTTCATAATCAAATGCTGCATGTCAATGGTTTATTTTGCTCTTTTGGTTGGGGGAGAGAGGGTGAAACTTTGTTTCCATTTCTGGTTATAAACAAGAAACGATAAAATGGTTTTAACTTCCAAAATCTGTAAACACTTTAAAGGAAATTCATTATGAAGTGTGTGACAGTGAATTTTCTCAAAGCAAAATAAAGCTTCTAACTTCAACTATTGCTTCTTGTCATTTTCATTAATAAACCCAAATACTAGGGAAACCTTACACTTTGCCATTATATTCATATGCCTTTGTAAAGAGGCATGACGAAAACAAGCCTTGAAAACTGGCAGACCATCAAGTAACTACTTCAGACAGGGTGGATCCATAAAAGAGCAGGGAAGTGTCAGATTATTTTATTTTGTAATTGTAAAGGTTGGAATCCTCTTATTACAGGTTATCGATGTCTGGTTATTCTTAATCTGCCCCCCATGATTCACTAAATTTAAGGTACCATTCTATTCATCAAGAAAAGAAAGATGAAAATAAACACTATGAACAATACTTCTATTTGCAAGAAATCCAGACTTGGCTCTCAAATAGTAGCCATATCCAGATCTTCTAAGGGTAGCTAAGCAGTTCTGTAGGGTTAAACTATTTAGGTGTACCACAGAGACCAAAGAAAAGTTCTCATTTGTAGTCATTACGCAACCAATCATATCTGTCTGGTTAAACCTGCTGCAGCCTAAGGTCAGTGCTTTGTTGCCAAATGACTACAAGGTACAGTGGGCAAGTACCGTAGATTAGGACTTGCAGACAACGGTATGGCAGAAGATGGAGTCTGGTGGATGATGACAACCGGGGAGAACGGCCAAGAGGTAATCAGGATGAACAGACTAGCCAAAGTCATGCAGTGAGGAAGCCACACCACAATAGACAAGCACTAAAATTGTTTTATGTTTTTCAAAAATGGCAGATAAGCTGTATGTTTTTATGGTTCTGTATTGAGACTGTCAGGACGGGGTTGGCAACTTCTGGCCTAGGGGCCAGGAAAGCCAACCCCCCCCCCCCGTAACAAACATACTAGCTGGCACACATATCATCTACAAACACTCTTATGCACTCATGTTAACACACACTTACCATCTCCTTTTTACCTTGCACTGAGCCTTCTAGCTGCTCACTAACCACCCTTGGAGACAATGTGTTTTTTTATGCTAGTTGTATGAATGCAGTTTGATTAAAGTGAATCAATAACCAGCAAAACATTTAGAATAATTGAAACAGATCTCTTATCAGACTTATTTTTTCAAGTCTAATGTCAGTTCCCTTTGTAGTGGACCGCTACAACCACAAATCTAATGAAAACACAGGATCGTGCAGTGTTTTTCTGATAGGATACCTTTCACTGATTGCACACTAGAGGTTTTCCAAATTTGATATGCTTTGAGGGTAGCCTTGATAGTTTTTAACAGAATCCAGAACGGTTTCACAAAAGTATATATGGTTTGATAACTTTTTTTAACCATTTTATGACCTACCTCTCCAACACATTGTTGTAAAATGTTTTTCCAGGTTACGGGTAAGTACCAAGCAAACTGGTCTGATGAGTCTTGATTCCAGCTGCGATATTCAGATAGCAGGGTCAGAATTTGGCATAAGCAACATGAAAGCACGGATCCAGCTTTGTATCAACGGTTCAGGCTGGTGGTGGTGTAATAGTGTGGGGGACATTTTCTTGGCACAATTTGGGCCCCTTAGTACCAATTGAATGTTTCCAGCACCTTGTAGAAAGTATCCCATGAAGAATGAATGAAAAAGGGGGTTTGACCCAGTACTAGCAAGGTATACCTAACAAAGTGGCCAATGAGTGTATATACCATTTACTTAAAGTGCCCCTTAGCCCTTCCATTATAAGAAAATAAAACATTTATTTTTTAACCTGGCTTAAAAAACATGATACACAAGGTGGTACAATACCCTTGAATCTCCATTCAAAGATCTACGTGGAGTGTAATAACATGAGGTAAAAGGAGTTCTTACTCCATTACATAAAGCATTTCCATATATACAGTGAAGGAAAAAAATATTTGATCCCCTGCTGATTTTGTATGTTTGGCCACTGACAAAGACATGATCAGTCTATAATTTTAATGTTAGGCTTACTTGTACAGTAAGAGAATAACAACAAACAAATCCAGAGTAACGCATTTCAAATAAGTTATAAATTGATTTGCATTTTACTCAGTGAAATAAGTATCTGATACCCTATTGGATCCCAGCAAGATGTCTGGCTCCCATGTGTCTTTCATGCAGGTAACACAATGATATTAGGAGCACTCTCTTAAAGGGAGTGCCCATAATCTCAGCTTGTTACCTGTATAAAAGAGACCTGTCCACAGAAGCAATCAATCAGATTCCAAACTCCCCACCATGTCCAAGGATGTCAGGGACAAGATTGTAGGCCTTCACAAGGAGCTTGGTCACAACAGTTGGTCCGATTGTTCGGAAATGGAAGAAACACAAAATAACTGTCAATCTCCCTTGGTGTGGGGCTCCATGCAAGATCTCACCTTGTGGAGTTTCAATGACCGTGAGAACGGTAATCATCCCAGAACTAGACGGGAGGATTTTGTCAATGATCTCAAGGCAGCTGGAACCATAGTCACCAAGAAAACAATTGGTAACACACTATGCTATGAAGGACTGAAAATCAAAATATATAACCAATCAACATAAAACAGGGACTATAATGCCTGAAGACAGCCACCCCTCCTCCTCTTCTTTGATGCAGAGCCAATGTGAAGAACAGATACGAACAGGAGGTTATAACAAGAACCAAGCGAAACGACTATTTCCGACGGGTGGAACCAATCACCTCAGAGCCACAGATAGGGCATGATTAAACTGAAAGAAAACGGGAACAGTAACTGTGATATTATAGCATAGGACATAGACAATAACATATACAGTAACAACAAGAAGGCATAAAAACACGCCACAACCCCCCTACGCTACAGGAGAAGCGAAACTGGAGCAGGGCGAAAATATAAGGTATGGAAAGTAGAAGCCTTGGACCAGTCCACAGAGTGCAGGACGTCCGACAGGGAGGTGCCTAGAGACACAGCACCAGAGTCCGCCACCCCTCTAACCGAATGAGTCCCGAAACTGGAGTCAATCTCGGCCAGACCCAAAAGCCAGCGCACCCATCTAGCGATGGTAGGAGAAGATACCAGACGAAAGAGAGAAACATACGAGAGAAGCAGCTGATGGGAAACCCTTGAATTATCTGAGGCCGTGGACAGAAGATATTGCTGAGAGCAGCGAGCCACAGACAAAAGCCGCTGCTCTGGATGGGACTGTAACAATTTGACGAGAGACGGGTCCCGTTTGCAGAATGGTAGGATATCAGGACTGGTAGTAGCAGGAGGAATAGTGGGACAACAGCAGGAAAGTTACAATAGCATAAACAGGTCACAGTCCAAGGTCAAGGCAGGCAGCAAACAGGCAAAGTCCAAAAAGCAATCCAAAGTCAATCCAGGCGGCGATCAAAGAGTAGTCAGGAACAAAGCAGGAGTCAGGAAACCAGTAAATCAGAATATAGCACACTGAGACAGTGATAACGTTTGTACCACACAAGGGCTCAGATTAGAGTGAGCAGTGGGTTTAAATTTGGTGCCAAACAGCTGCAGGCAATAATCAGCCAATCAGATAAAAAGCGGGAGGACCCGCCCCCTAGTGTGACGTACGCAGTTGCTGGGTAAGGATTCCTGGCTGCCATGACAGTGTGCACATGTGCGCACCTCCATAGCACCGAGGACGGCAGCAGAACCCTGCCAGGACCCCACGGTAGGAGAGACAGACGCCAGGAGGGCCGAGGACGGCGAAGAAGGTGATCCCAGGCGGCGAGCATGGCTGGAGGACGCGACAGCGGGCACCCATGAGGATGCCCCCACCCGAGGGAGCGGGACGTGAGACGGCCGGGCGGCAGCAGCGGAGCTCCCTGGACAGACCCGCCGGCGAAAGGTAACAGAGACAGCCGAAGAAAAAGATTTGGTGCGACAAAAGAGTGAGAAAACCACCCCCTCCGGAGAGAAAGAAATGACATCAGCCCGACATCGGAAATACGGCAAAAGAAAACTAAAGCCAGAAGCAAATCAAGTTTGGCCAAAAGCTGTTTGAGAGAGAAGTATTGTTAGGCCAGGATTTCAGAAAATCCAATACCTTCTAGATGTCCCAGAGAGAAGAATACCTAGGACCCGGGGGACGAGATAACTGGGCCCTATGCAAAAGATGGCAGACCAGAGGATGCCTACCTAGGGAGCTCCCAAGACCGGAGAGTGAGAAGCCAAGATGGCTGATCTAAGGCATTTGGGGTATGACTTCCCCTGGGAGAAAAGGTGAGAGAGAAAGTTGAGAGCAGCAATTACAGGGGCCGAGAACAGATCATCCTGCCGTTTCTGACACCAAGACACCCAGGACCTCCAAGCATAAGCGTAAGCTTGTCAGGTGCCTGGTGCAAGGGTGTCTCAGAGAAGCATTCGAGCATCCTCTGAAAGTTGAAACAAATTTCCAGGTCACTGGAGAGGCTCCATGCTATTAAGGATAAGCGATGTTGAAGGATGAGGGGGTGAAACTGACCGTCTGGATCCTGAAGAAGGTGGGTCCTTGCAGGCAGTTCCAGGAGTGACGGGAACCAGGGTAGAGACAGCCAGAGGGGTGTGATGAGAAACACCGATCATGCGAAGCGCCTGAGGAATCAGAGCGAAGGGGGGGGAGCGTAAGCCCCAGATGGAGGCCAAGTCTGTAGGAAGACATGCATTTGGCGCAGTCCGGATCTGGAAGCCAGCTGAAGATAGTCGCTAGTTGAGTATTAGATGCAAAAAAATCAATAGAAAATTGACCCCTCTGAGAGTCCAGACGCTGGAAGACCGCAGAGTCCAGCTTCCAGTCACTGGCATCCCTCAAGTGACGGGAAAACCAGTCTGCCACCGTGTTGTCAGAGCCTGAAAGATATTCTGCCTCCAGTGTGATGTGGTTGGCCAGGCAGAAATCATTGAGATCCTTGGTAAGGACCCTTAGTGTATGTGACCACGTGCCCCCCAGACGGTTGATGTATTGGCCCGCCGAGATGTTGTCCATCCGAAGGTAAGGTGGCAACAGTTGGAGCGATCCGTGGCCAAGCTCCGAATGGCAAAGCAATCCGCAATCAGTTCCAGGCAATTGATGTGCAATTGTCTCTCCTCCACTGACCATCGACCCCCGGTGGCTCCGGAAGGTCTGGACACCCCACAACATTAAAAGCTGGCGTCAGATTCCAGGACTAAGTTGGAAAGGGAGCCAAAGATAGCTCAACCATTCCATGCCTCCATGTATCGTAGCCACATGAGCTATAGCCTCACCTCCATCGAGAGGATGATCTGTTGATCATAGGATGGAAACCTGCAAAGGTGGGTCTCGGTAGTGAAGCAGAGCAGGAACGATTGCTTGGATGGACAAGAAGAGAAGGCCCATAATGTAAGCTAGAGTCCAAAGTGGAATAGTCTTGGAGCATAGCACCCTGTGGATCTCCTCCTTGATCGCCTGGGTCTGAAAGAAAGCCATGACAGGTTCCATCAGCTTGGTAAAGCACCAAGGGGCCAAGCTGAGTCCAAAGGGAAGGCAGGTGAACTGCTGAAGCTTGTTGTGCCAGAAGAACTGAAGAAACCGTCAGTGATCCTGATGGACAGGGAGTGTGAGATAGGCGTCCTTGATATCCAGACGTAAGCCAACTGCCCTTTAGTAGAAGATCTCTGAGGAGATGTATGCCTTCCATCTTGAAGTGACGGCAGGTGACGAAGACGTTGAGGCTTCTGAGATTTATAACAGGTCAAGATTTCCCCGACTTCTTGCGAACCAGGAAGATGTTGCTGATGAAGTGAGGAGGACCCATGACACGGGTTCCCTTCAGGGATAGTAGGTGAAGTTTTGAGTCCCCCGGCTCCTGTTGGGGAAGAGGAAGCTCAGGACAAAAAAGGAAGGGCATGTTGAACGGGGGAATGCAAAAATCTATGAGGAAGCCCTGAACCGACTCAATGGTCCAGGGACATGAGGGACCAATTGTGGGAAAAGAGAGATAGCCTGCCCGCAACACAAAGGGGAGAAGACAGATTTGAAAACAGTTAACTTACAGGTTTGTGGTCTTCCTCGTGCAGGACTGGTGGCACCTTGTCAGGCTGAACCTCTGGCGGAGGGAAACGGAGCCCGGAACTGGTACCCTGGCTGGAATAATGACTGGTAGCCTCTGGTGGCTGAACGGCTGGCGGCCCAGCTCCTTGGATTCCCAGCCCCGCCAGAAAAACGCTGGCTGAAAGAGAAACCTTTCCTCATGGAGGATTGAGCCTTTGGGAAGGAGAGGAAAATGTTCACATTTTTATTGAGCTCCTTTATGAAAGCATCCCGGAAAAGGAGACCGTTGGCCGCTGGACCCATCTCCTTGCTCCCCAGATACATAAGGGCTAAGTTAGCATTACCCATGATGATGATGCAACCCTGAATCCATTCCCTGGCGGGGGAGGCATCCAATCAGACATGATTGCTTTTTCGGCCATCAGGAACAATTGGGACATGGTCCAGCACTTTCCAATAGCTTACCTTGGGCTCCTCTGATACCACATTCAGCCCCTTCCTCTCGGTTTTGAACATATAGTCACTATCGTGGGGTCAAACTTGGGGGTCTTAAGACCTTGTGTGGCAGCTTAGGACAGGGTTCACCCGCAGCATTGAGGGCACCAGAATCCTCTGGTGTTGCAGCTGCTCTGGATGGAGTCATCAGATAGGAGCCTTTAGCCTGGGGATCCGAGGCCGTCTCGCCCATCCTTTGAGAGGTAAGGAGGTCCTGATTGTCCGAATCTAGCTTTGAGTCAGGAGAATCACCTTGCCACTTGTCTAGGGGTGCGTTGCAGGCGACTGCAGCCTCGTCTTCCTTAGATGAGGAACCATGGATATCCCCACTGAGCTCTGGGGCAGAGCCAACGGGAACGCGTAACGCATGTTGCTTCCCTTTAGAGGTGCCAACATAATGCCTTTACACGGGCGTTTGCTCACTGAGCCCTCTATGGGTATCCCCCCCTGTCAGTGGCGTTTCTGTTGATGTTAGGGATGTTCCCGTTGACGTCAGTAGGAGTTCCCGCTGGCGTTGGGGGGGCCTTCCCCCATTTAAAGGAAAAATGGGCGGGGAGCGGGACGTGTCCCGGAGGATTTGGGTCTTGACCTGGAGAACCAGTGCTTCATCTAGCAATCTCCGGGCAAACCCAGAGAGTTCCCAGGTGTGATGATGACAGGTCTGCTGTTAAAGGCGTACGGGGCTTGTCTGCCATAGTTAAGCACTACTCTTGGTGGTATTCACAGCAAGATAGTATTGACAGAAAACATGAAGATGTTGGCACCAGAGTTCTGTGAGAGATCAGTAATAAATGTGCAAGGCAGAGTATATATACAACCACAAGGTGGCGGTAGAGGCTAGTAGTGCAGGAATGGTAAGGTCCCAGGCGAAGTAAAAGTATCACCCAGATGGGGACATGGAACAATCTTAAGGGAGGCCCATACCTGGTAAGCCTCCCTGAATCACCCTGTATAGCAATATGTCCTTTTTAGTATAAAAATGGGACCAGGTGAAAAAATATGCCAGCAAGCATCAAATATTTCAGAAATAATCTAAACCCCCCCCCCCCTCAATAGAGCTGCTTCGAATTCTGCCATCAGGGGAAAAAAATCCTTCTTCATTCCAAGAGGCAATCCGATTTCGCCTTGGATCAAGAAGCTCTAAAATGTTAATGTTATTCTATTTATAGCCCTGTATGTCATGCCTTTCTAAAAAAAAATATCCAGACCCCTTTTGAAGGCATATAGTGTATTTCATAACACCACCTCCCTTGGCAGTGAATTCCATACCTTTATTGTCCTCACTGTAAAGAATCCCTTCCTTTGTCATCTATGAAACCTGCGCTCTTCCAGTCTTCTTGTATATATTTATATATACCATAATGCATAAATTTGCATTTCTCTGTATTGAACCTCATCTGCCACTTGCACGCCCAGTCCCCAATTCTGTCTAAATCTTCCTGCAAAGAAGAAACATCAAGATTAGTCTGAATTACCTTGCCTAATTTTGTGTCATCAGCAAAAACTGTGGCATGGCTCTTGGGAGATCATTTATAAATAAATTAAAAAGAAGAGGACCGAGGACAGACTCCTGAGGCACTCCACTTAATAACATCCATTAACAACAACCCTCTGCATTCTATCTTTTAGCCAATTTCCGATCCACACACAGACATTTGCCCCTAAGCATATTTCTGTTAATTTGTAGAGTAGCCTTTTATGTGGAACCGTATCAAATACCTTAGCAAAGTTCAGATAAATCACATCTACAGCCACACCCAGGTCTATATTTTACTAACATCTTCATAGAATGCTAGTAGTTTGGTTTGACAAGACCGGTCTTTCACAAATCCATGTTGATTTCTAATAATTGGATTATGGATCAAGATATGATCTTGAATGTATACCTTTAGCAACCCTTCAAATAATTTCCCCACTGTTAAGTTTACTGGCCTGTACTTGCCCGGTTGGGATTTTGATCCCTTTTTAAATATGGGCACAATATCTGCCTTGCGCCAATCTAATGGAACTATGCCTGAGCTGAAAGAATCCCTAAAGATTAGTAATAATGGTTGGGCCAGAATTAGGCTTAGCTCTTTCAGTATCCTTGGGTGTATACCATCAGGTCCAGGGGCCGGGTCTACCTTAACAGTATTTAATTTCTTGAGCACTTTTTCTTGTATACAAAAAAACAAAAACTGTCTGCGCTTCTTACTCTAATAAAGTTGGCAACAAATATATAAACATAATATAAATGAGAGGTTTTGGTTATATGAATTGGCCAAAGCATAATTAAGCTCACCCGCCACGTCAAGGCACACTCTCAATAGCGCAGACAGTTTTTGTTTTTTTGTGTTTTTTTGTATACATTGTACAGCCAATACACTGTTCTTGCAGCATGCTTACACCTGTTTGGTAGGCCTCGTATTATACATTTGTATTATTTGAGCCTGTGACTAGCTTAGCGCACCGACATTTTTTTTCTTTTCCCTGTTTGCACATATTTGAGGTTGTTGGCTCCTCATCAGTCTGGTTGCAGCTTGCTGTCCAGGGGTTAATAGGGAGGAGGTTTAATTGCACCTCCCCCAACACATTAATAAGGTTTTGGTAGCAGTATAAACTGCTTTGTGTGCCCACTATGTAGGAGGTGAGAGTAGGTTCTCACCCTATTGAGAGTGTGCCTTGACGTGGCGGGTGAGCTTAATTATGCTTTGGCCAATTCATATAACCAAAACCTCTCATTTATATTATGTTTATATATTTGTTGCCTCCTGATTGAGGCTGGAATGCCTCAATCAGGAGGCATCCAGCGACACCAAACACTTATCTTTCGATGGGCTGTGACCGCTCCGGAGAGCCGTCACAGCCGCAGCTGCCGGCGATCTTCAGATCTTCGGGAAGATGGCGACCGTCCTGGAAAAAAAATAATAAAGACGAAAAAGTTTGCTAGATGGTCTGCAGACCCTCTAGAGAACTCTGGCTCCACTTGCAGGTTGAATACAGGGAACAAAATACTGTCTGTGCTTCTCACCCTAATAAAGTTGGCAACAAATATATAAACATAATATAAATGAGAGGTTTTGGTTATATGAATTGGCCAAAGCATAATTAAGCTCACCCGCCACGTCAAGGCACACTCTCAATAGGGTAAGAACCTACTCTCACCTCCTACATAGTGGGCACACAAAGCAGTTTATACTGCTACCAAAACCAGATTAATGTTTTTGGGGGAGGTGCAATTAAACCTCCTCCCATTTAACCCCTGGACAGCAAGCTGCAACCAGACTGATGAGGAGCCAACAACCTCAAATATGTGCAAACAGGGAAAAGAAAAAATGTCGGTGCGCTAAGCTAGTCTCAGGCTCAAATAATACAAATTCTTTTCCCTGTTTGCACATATTTGAGGTTGAATACAGGTACTGCATTCACCATGCAAGTCAATGGAGCCCAGCTTTCTAATCACAGTGTGATT
>VKOC01027411.1:0-13961 GCA_009364415.1 Spea multiplicata
GGCATATAGGGGGTTAAAATGCATTTCTGGAGGTCCAGAAATGCATTTTAACCCCCTATATGCCACTCAGCCCCATGATATGCCTTTTAACCCAGCATGTACTGGCTGCCTTGACTTGATAGGAGTGTGATTGCTGTTAGCAGTTTGATATATATATATAATCGAGCAAATACGGTATTTAATTTTCTCACATATTGTGGTGTCATTTGTAAATCTTGCGCAGCACTTTATTTCTTTGTTTTATGTATTATCTTTTACACACTTGTGGTCAGTGTGTTGGTTCTGCAGCACCAGATAGCTGGCATTTTTATTTTAAGCGTTGAATATCACTCTTTTCTTTCTTTTTTTTCAATAATGTGCAGGATTGTCTTCCTTTATCTGTACAAGTTTCCAGGACAGACTCTAGATGGAATGGCACTGCTCTTATCCCCTGGGATTTTTTCCCTCCTTCAGTAGACAAATTCAATGCATACGCAATCCATGGTTCGGGGTCAGAGAGACGATATGAAGCACTTTATCCTGTTCCTACAAATGAACTACAAGCTGGACAGCAACCTGACTTGTAAGTGTAACTTCTGTCAAATGAATTGGACTACCTTTACGGGAAGTATTGCTATTACATCGAGTTGTTGGTTCAAGTGAAAGCCCATTGATCTGTACTTTCACAAGATATTATGTCTAATACATTTTTTAAAAAGCCCATTAAAGAAGCAAAGTTTTTGAACCTCTTACATATCGTATCTTCATCAAGGCAAACAGGGGCAATGTATACTTAGTTTGTAAGCTCTGTTGAAACCCATTTATAATCTATACGATCTTTGGTGATATCGTTATGTGAATTGTTATGCCTGATTTAGTTTCACATTAACCTTCTAAATTTGATATTTTAACATTTACATACAATGATCCAGCCTGGTGCAGGTAGCATCCAATGTTGCACCCAGTGTTGCATTTGTAAGTGAATTATTGTGCCAAGTTATAGCATCATGATTAGTTCCTGAAAATCCGTTTTGTGGAGCCTTATTTTAATCCATACCACCAATACGACAGCCTCTTCAGAACGTATAATCGGCATAGAGATATCCTGAGTCTAAGAGGAGACCAAGGACTGATCAAGGTTTGAGTCTTTAAAGCAGAATAAACAGAATAGATGAGCTTCCATGACTAGAACAGTGTGTTGTAACGGGAGAGTGAATTATTTAATGCTCTTGACATAACATGGATGTTAAAACAACTGGCAAAAATATATGTGTGTTTTATAGTATCATATACTATGAAACCTACATTTGTTGGGATCTAAGACTTTCTACTGTACTGGAGTCTTTTTTTGATGCTAAAAATGTTTATTCTGCCATTTTGTATTCAACTTTGTTATGTGTCCAAGCATCTTCCCTTCCTGTAAAAGATGAAAGGTCATTGACAATGTGATTTTGGACCTTAATCCTGCCAGTCGACACAGTCCGATAAGTGGTGCTTATCAGGTGTTTTGATACTTCTGTTAGACTGAATGTCATATTTTCTCAATGGGAAAAATCACCATGTATATATTACATGTTGTTGTAAGTAATTCTACCTAACACACATAGAGTAACCCTAAGTTCAAATGCTTTATAGAAGGCAATGTACAATTACACCTGAAAATTGTGAGCTGTCATTGTCAAGCTTCCTGCCTTATTACTATAGTTTTCAGTAGAGGTGATTCTGGTCACATTGATAAAATTGCTGTAGAAAACAGCAAGCAGAATGCCTGGCAAAGAGTTTGGGCTTTAATTATGTCGTTTTTATTCTTGTTCTACATTTCAATTTTTAACATTGTTATTGACATATTTTTTTTAAAAAAAGTTAAAAAAAGCACCAAAAATACAAAAATAAGACAGCATTTGACAGCAAGTAATAATGTATTTGAATACATTTCTGAGAAACCTCATTATTTGTCACAGGACATTTTGAAAATGCCACTTTTCTGGACCAAACTGCAAATGGACAATAATCTTATTCAGTATTTATCAGATTGGGGTATTTCAACACGTGACCAATCCTAATTTTTATGTGACATGAAACATAGAATTTGATGGCATATAAGAACCATTTGGCCCATCTAGTCTGCCGATTTTACTCAGACTCAGACCTTTATCAGTCCTTAGTCTTGTCTTAAATTCAGGACAGCTTTTTTCTTTTCCTATGCATGTCTAAATACCCTCACTCTGCCCGGCTTTATCGCTTCTGCTGTTCCATTCATCTACCACCCACTCTGTAAAGTAAAATTTCCTTACATTACATCTAAGTATCTGGCCCTCTAGTTTAGGTTATGACCTCTTGTTCGAACATGTCTCCTTCTTTGAAATAAACTTCCCTCCTGTGCTTTTGTAATTCAAGCTTCTGGGAGCATGGTCCTCATGACCACCAATGCTCTTGATGTAATTTTTATCTGATGTTACACCAGTTTTACATAAGAAAATATCAAGTAAATCACAGTCTTAATGTCTTAGCCCATTACATGATTAACATGGTCCTTTACCTTTTCGATTTGCAGGTGGGCAGCCCCACCACACTATAGTATTGTGATTTGTGCGATTGCAAGCCCTCAGAGTGTTATTACGTACAAGTTGCCAACTGTCTATAGCTAGCTGATGCTCTAGGGGTTAAAAATAAGGTTTTCACAGACGTTATCTTAAGAGACTCAATAGTGTCAAAAACGTGTTTTATTATAATTATGACTCACATGTTGTAAATAAAAAATATTTAGAGCATGAAAAGCTATTTAGCAGAATTAAAAGTCAAATTAGGTATCCACGGTATAAGATGTGATTTTGTATGGCCGGGATTACAAATGAGCCACATTATGTATGAAAGCTAAGTAGCAGCTTTGAGGAAACTGGTATTTCACGTAGAAACGTGTTTAACAAAATTAGAGATTGTACTCTTTCTTTTCTTTGTTTTATAGTCATCGTTTGGAGTACTTCAGGCCTTTTAACTTCAGTGCATTGATGGGTGAAAAGTGGGAACAACCTGAATCCAGCCTCTGGAAAATGTAGCGTGTCTTAAGATCTGCAGTTATGCTTTAAATGAATGATAATTATTTTAATCAGGTTCTTTTTCAATATCGGTGCAGAAATTCACACAAGAGCATATCACAGTTCTTTTTATTACAAACTGTGAGAGCTCCGTATAAAGTTTTACTACAGCTGGGAGAATCACCTTACTTTGAATTTGATTTTTTGTTTTATAATAAATTTGAAGCTGTGGTTAATTTTCTTTTGTGCTTTGAAATGTGGTGCTAAAATGGTCATTAAAATAGGGATAGTTGGTAAGGCGGTGTCTTCGAGTTCATGCAGTGGTGCATTCACCTTCAGCGCTGCCTTAAGCCTAACCTTTGCCAGTGCTGCCTGCCTCCTCTTTAAAGGAAGATTGGCAAGGAACATAACTATAGAGGTCCTGGCACAGCCATACATAGAATTAATAGGCTCGTTGGAAAGATCTGCAATCTCCCTTTTCACCGGCTTATGGGCATAAAGGCATTACAGGGAGCCTGGAATGCACTCCTGAGTTTGTTTGACATTGAATACAAGCGTTCGGTTGTAATCGAGATTGGGGAAAAAAATGGAAGTCCATATAATTTGCTAATATGGTAGATTTCTACTAGGACCAGGGCTCGACAAATCCCAGGCGCCAGGTCGCCATGGCGAATGATAATTTTGTCCTGGCGCCTAGGTGTTTGTGAGCCAAACCGGTGGCCGAAACACATCTTCGGCAAAATGCCGAAAATAATTCCAGCAGGGGCCGCACTGCTTAACTGTGCGTCTTACTGTGTAAGCAACGTCTCTTGTGCTGGCCACAGGAAGCAGGAAACTAGAGGAGTCACATGAATTCATCTCACGTCACATGACTGCTCCATTCCTCCTCCCAGTAGGCGGGACAAGAGAAGTTCCTGCAGAGAGACAGAGAGAGAATCAGCAGGGCCCCTATGGAAGTCTGCGTGTGAGAGATCTGTAGTGCAGCTAAGGGGGTGAAGGAGGGTGTATGAAGGAGTGTGTGTGATAGCATGGTTGTGTAAGTGGGGGAAGGAGCTTGGCACAGGGGGCTCTAAGTGATATGCTGCATCAATACACAAGGTGGGGGCAGCAAGCCAGGTTTCAGCATGTACTTCTATCATGCCAAGTCAGCCAGTACATGCTGGAACCTGGGTATGTCTGGGCAGGACTGTGATTCATGCTTGGGGCCAAAGGTGTGAAGAGCTGAGTGCTGGCGGCAAAGTGTGAGGAGTGCTGGGTGTAAAGCTGTGAGACTGAGTGCCTGGCGGTAAAGTGGTGAGCACTGAGTGCTGCGGGGCAACAAGTGGTAAGTGCTGGGGCAAAGTGTCGAGTGCTGGGGCAAAGTCGAGAGATGAGTGCTGGCGGCAAAGCTGCTGGGGCACCAGTGTTGGGCAGTGCTGGTGTAAAGCAAGGTTGTCGAGACCTGATGCCTGAGGCAAAGTGTTGCAGTGCTGCGGCAAAGTGTGAGTGCTGGGGCAAAGTGTGAGTGCTGGGGCAAAAAAAAGTCCTGGCTCCTAACTTTTTTAGCTGGCTCCTAGATTTAAAACAATTTTGTCAAGCCCTGACTAGGATGATTCATAAACCCGGGCCTCTAATTTCCCTGCATGCACACTATGTTTTTCCTCTCAATATAAGAAAACCTGGACAAATATGAAATGTTTCCCAATAGGGTGGTTTACAAATCCAAGTTGAAAATTTGAAGACCACCTCTGCCCGACATGCCAGAATACTCTGTAAACAGGTAACAGGTTTTAGAATAATAAAAAAAAATAATGATACAGGTACACTTGAAAGTGTTTTACAATGTAAAACTTAAATTAGACGTGTTAGATATTATATCAGGCTAGTGTGTCGGCATAAACAGGACATGACCACCCAATTGCGTGATCAGGGACCATGGTACACTCAAATATATAATTCTATCGACTCTGAACTATTGATTTGTGAAATCAACAACCAACAAACGAAATGGCCAAGAAACACGCAATGTTGCTATTATTTGGTGCCATAGCTGTTGTGTAAAATATGTGTATGTGTTGGCTTACCTTACATTACAATTTGTGAAAATCAATAAAAATTGTTGAAATATAAAATGAATATTTTCATTGTTGGTATTGTTGGTAAGGGACGGCTTACTGTCACTGGCACTCCCACTAAAAAGAAAATACATATTGAAGTACTCTGCAAGGGACCATATATCTTTCATATGCATTAAGGTGCATATAATGAATGGAATGTCCCTTCAATTAATTATAATGGTTAAATTGTCCATTTTAGATTGTCCTTAGACATAGCGAAAGTGCAAGGTCCCAGCTTATTATAGTGTGTTATTTTGTATTTTTTAGACATATTTAATCCATTTAACCACTTACTGTTGTTTCCTTTGGTTGCCATATGTCAGGGGCGTCCAACATGCGGGTGGGCAACTGGGATCGCAGAATCGCAAGGGCACTGCTGCTTTCCGGTGGGTTGCTCGCACAGCAGTGTCTTTTGTTCCGCACAGGGGAAGCGGAACCCAGCAGAGTCACATGAATTTATGTCACATGACTCCGCTCCATTCCTGCTTCTGCTGTTTGGCACAACAAAAGTTGCTCGCAAGCTACACAGTGGGAAGCAGCAGCTGCATAAGTCTGCAAGTGAGAGATCTGCAGTGCAGGTAAGAAGGGGGTGGGGTTGTATGCATGAGTGATGGAATTAATCTGTGAATGAGTATATGAATGAGTGTATGTGTGATAGCATGGATGTGTAAGTGGGGGGCATGGCACAGGGAGTCTGTAATTGACCCCATACTGCTGGCGTCAATACACAATGGGGCAGCTAGCCAGGTTTCAGCATGTATTGGCTGACTTGGAATGATAGGAGTGTGATTGCTAGCAGCAATCACAGTCCATCATGCCCAGGTTCCTGCATTTACTGGTTCCCTGGGCATGATAGGACTGTGATTGCTGTTAACAATCACACTCCTATCATGCCAAATCAGCCAGTACATGCTTAGCAACTATATATATATTATTGTTATTGTATTTTATTGTCCAATAAATATTGTCACACTCTTATCATTCCCAGGCAACCAGTACATGTTGGAATGTGTGTGTTGCCTGTACATAATTATATATATATACTATATATATATATAATATTGTTAATTATTTTGTTTGTACAATTTTGATGTGTTACTTTTATTCTGGATCCTTGTTTGATCCAAAATTTCCATTTTGGTGCATCCCTAGAATAAATAGAACTATTTAATTTTTACGTATCCAGAGATAAAATGCCCTCCTGAATTTGTAGTCACGTCAGAGGCCCAGAAATCAGTGAGAGGCATTGTAAAGGATTTTGTGTCATTTACTTTATTTCAATCTGCATGTCTTATTAAAGGACGTTTTTTCTCTCAGTGAAAAATGAGTGCGGCTCCTGAACATATACATTTCAGATGAAGTGGCCCGCTGCAGGAAAAACTTGGACACCCCTGCTATATGTTATATCTAATTGCTCATGCTTGCCATATGACTCATTGCAGACAATAGTTTGATTCATTACCATTTTGAATCACTTCTGCTGTTGTCTACATGTGCTCATAGGTGGTTTTTATTTGACAAAGTATATGGTCTCTTTTTTTCTGCTATGTAAGGCTTCTAGACTCCATAACTAGTTGTAATATGTTGTCTGGAAACTAACTTCTTTCTTCCGCAACACCACAGTCCCAATATATGACTTTTTGTTTAATGCATTTCACCTCAGTGGGGAAGGTATTGGGTCAAGAAAGCTTTTATAGCATGAAACAGCTTCTTTATGAGACTTTTTTATTGTCTTTCATGAAAAGAGCACATTATATATACAATATATATATATATATATATGTATATATATATATATATATCAAATCCATACATGATTCCAACTGCTATTCATTGTAAATTTATTCGAAGAATCCTGAAGCCCTACTCATTTTATATTTCCATGCAATTACGCTCATTATGCTTCAACTTAGAAAAATACATTCGTTGACAAAAATACATAGTGATGGCAGCTTAATTTTTAATGTTACATTGATGAAATTGTACATTAAAGCAAAATTACATTTATGACAAATTAAGATTATTTTCCCCAAGGAAAAAAAGAAAGAAAAACAAAGAATTTTCTGTTTTCCTGTTATTTTAACCTTGATTAATGAATGTTCCAGAGAGCCGTAATGTATTTGACACACAAAGAATATTCATCAGATTTATGCTTTTGTTATTTTAAAGTCAAATGCCTGATTTATAAAAAGCACAAGGTCTGCTCATTGTATTAAACAGTTCAGTAGCGGGGGAGGCCTGAAACCCCATAGAAATGGCTGGTGACCACCGTGGAATCGTTTAATCAAGCCTACTTTATCTACAGAATATTTAATATTCCATATAGTAACTATGTTTTTTTTTTTGCTTCCTTGCATTTATTTTGCATATTTAAAAGGATTTGCAAGTAAGCAGGTTTTTCTTAACATTTACCTTTTGTTTATACAGGTAAAAAAGAGCAATCACTGCATATTTTTTCCCCTGATCGTGGATTTTTTCTTTACATGTACATTTTGACACATGCTAATAGAGAACTGAGTCTTTTTAAAACCAATTTACAGAAAAATTAACTGTCTGATAATATTCTGACCTGGCCTCTTTTCCCAACATAACAAGGACTTCTAGAATTTTCCATGGCACGTGTTTTTTTTCCCTTTTCTAAGCAAATATATTATGGACAAGATTCCAGGAACCCAAAGATTGCATTTATTTCTCTCGGTCAGATATGGTACTCTTTAATAATAATTAGAAATGAAAATCAGAACCCCAGTGCCCTAAGCTATGTTTTTCATTAAACTGGTACCAATAGGCAGGACAGAAAAAAATGGAGAAATGTCATCTTTCGAGTTGTCGATTAACCAGAAAATGACTGACGAGAACCAAACCATTGAAGAAGTGGATGAGAAATTATAGTGTGAATGTGAGAAATGAGTAGCTCCTCCAATCCATCTTCTCATGAGCCTGGAGAAGGATATTTTAAGTAACTAAGGATGAGCTATACGCATTGAGAAGTGCCAGTCACTGGGCTCAAACTGTATGATATTGCCTTTTTTAAAACCGTGTGCTTATGCCAGTCCATAAAACATGGACTCACATTTGGTGTATGAATTTTGAAAAAGCTGTTCAAAGGTTGTCTTTGTTGAATCTTTGAGTTTCTTCAGTTTTCATAAAGAAAAGACATTATGAACTCATGAAAACAAGATGACACCTGGTTAGTCCTAATAAGCCCCGTACTTTTTTTTGAAATAGTCAAATCCTTCCATTTTTCTAAATGTTGTGTATTAAAATATGTTATTTGAAACAGTCAGAAACGGTAAGATATACTAAGAAGTGGTAATGTAAAATTATAGAATTTTCTAAATAGTCTTGGGATATCTAAAGGGAAAATCTATAATAGTATTGATTCTGCAGTGAGTGGTGATTACACTCATGTATGAGAGAGAACAATGCTTTTCACAGAGCAAGCAATTGATGGCGGTGCCACTATCCATGAACCATTGCACAATGGCAATTGTTAGATAAATTCTTTATAGCTTAGGTTTTATAACGTTTGGTTGCATGCGTAATGACTACTTCATTGTGCCTTGTTGTGGATTATACTTACAGTAGTAGGAAAGGAGAAGAATGAAGGTAGGTGCTGGGTTATTATTTTTGCCATACAAAGTGCTGTTCTGTTGTGAAATGGAACAAATGTTCTTAATTGCTGTTGTCTCAAACTACTCTGCTTAAAAAAGGACCAAAGTATGGACAGTTTATGAAGTTTTCTTTAATAAGGCTACATTTCCAAGATGAGAATTTACTTTAATCTGATAAATTGGAGATCTGCTGAGTGTAGAGTTAATAACATGAAATTCTTATTCACATTTCATTTGCTTTTTTTTTTTACTCACTCTTGCGCTTTCTCACACTGTCACTCACACTCACACTCCTACCCTTATTCACACACACTTTCAATGTCTCAGCTATCTCTAATGCGTACATTAGATTTTATTTAAAGAGCACCAGCAGATTACATAGCACTGTTACAATAGAAAATTGATTACAGTCTATAGAATGCAATTTAGTGTGAAGGGTTAAACTATCATAATAAACAATAAAAAAAAGAAAGCACACTTTAAGATGAACACTTTTTATTCTTTACCACTTTTCTTTGCATTGCGTTTATCGAGTGATATTACATCTCAGTGGAGTCTTCTAAATAATGATTGCTACCTTTATAAAACAGACTTCCCAGTAGCAAATCTATAACAGAGCTTTTTATGTTTTACAACTGACTGGTAACACATTGGTGTCTTCGCATCACCTTGACTGTGAGCGCTGTTATCTAACTCTGTTTGTTCAGGTGCTTGCCGTCATCACTCTACATTTACCAAAGAAGTACATAATTGCCTTGGGATACCATTGTCGCATGCATTATTCCAGTTGTCTCTTTTGAATTTCTACTGATAAAGCTCTGCCATGAATGAGATCATAAAAGCATGATTCCTTTTTCATTGTTTTCATATTCAATGTAGACAATTCCTGGGAGTTACTGAACATTCCATTGCAGGGAGGCTATGTTGGTTCCCTTTATTACTCCATCGTTGCAGGTTTTATTTTGCTCTTATAATATATACGGTATATAAAATAAATATATTATATATATATATATATATATAAATATAATATATATATATATATAAATATATATATATATATATATATAAATATATATATATATGTGCACATGTATTATTATATATATCTATATATATATATATTATATATAAATGTGTGTATAATAATATATATATATATATAATCAACAGATGTATGTTATATAAAATTATATATATATATATATAATGTATAAAAAACTGTTGAAGTATAATCCTTATGATCATCAGACACTATTCAACTAAGTAAAGCCTGACTGAGAATCATGGGTGCCGCAGTTCAGCGACAGTTGGAAGAAGTCATTGGGGATACCTGCAAAGGTGTATTGTCATTGTCACAATATCTTGACAAAGAGTTTAGGGGGTTGGGTCAGTTGGATGGAGTTGGGACAGGTTATTTATTATACGGTGTACAGAATGAAATTCAGTACCAATGTATGTGAATATTTATACGAATATTTATATAAGACTTCAATACATGCGCTACTTCTCGATAAAGGACATGGGCAGTGATACACTTAGCAGGCACAGCGAGTCTTTCAAAATAACATGTTTGTACCTGAGTTACAAGGAACTGCACTGATTTTTCCCCTGAGAGCCATTATTAGGATTCAAACCAGGTTCACCACTGAGCAAAATACTCTATAAGTCCTTGAGAAGTGTGACCCAGAAAGTAAAGTCTAACTTTTGTTGTAATTACTTTTCTCTTTAACAAAACAAATGGGCTATGGAGTCCTGTGGAGTCTGCAGACATAATATTATGATTTATTTATTTTTAACAGGGATTTAGTGTTCATTCCTTAGAAATTTAAGGTATTCACTAAAGTCTAGATAGTAAATCTATCCAACCATCCTTGGAGCATTTTTGTAGAAGATCATCTAGTAGACATACCATGGAAAGGGCGTTTAATGAGACTCATAGCTGTTATAATGGGGTGTTATTGGTCTTTGTGCTTGTAAATGTAGCCATACATCTGATCTGAAATGCCGTTTTCTACCCCCAAGTGTGTCCCATAGTATTTCTACCCTAATCATGCAAATACAAGCACATATATGAAGTTCCCAAGTATCTTATAGAAAGTCAATATTTTGCAGAGGAAGTGCCGTGGACTACAACTCCCATGATATTCAGCCTGTATTTTGAAATATGCCAGAAGTTGTTCTACCTCTGTCTTTGCCTGTACTAATTGAATTAGTTTTCTAACTTTGCAAATGGAATTAGTATTTTACGACTGTACGCCCAACCACGCACACTTTCAAAGGCTATCAATTTGGAAAATATTCAAGGATATGAGTGTAATAAATCAGTCCTTCTGCTGCAAACCACTAAATATTTGAACAGTTACTTGGACTTCGATACGTTGTTTAGGGCATAAATACATGGCATCTGCTCCATGACTTTCGAGACCTATATTTAATTTCAATATGAAGACTTTGCTGTTTGTTGGTTTTCTTGTGCAGTGCCTGGGCATCCAGGTTCATCATTCGCCTTTCAGGTATGTGGCAATATAAAGGAATCCAAGTTGTTTCATCTTTCTTGTATTTTCTATGTCTTTTTAAATGCAGCATTGACTAACTAAGTAGGAACGTAGTTTCTCCAAAAATCAGGCTTCCATGTCGATATCGGCTGAGGGGACCTAAGATGTCAGAGTAACAAACATCTGTGAGTAACTGCGATCTTTTTCTAACATCATCAATGATGTCAAAAAGCCAAATGTGAACAGCATTCAGTTAAATTTAAAATGTACCTATTGGTATTGTCCCAAAACATACTCTCCCTGCTTCACTATCTGAGCTTAACCTTTAATCAACAATCAATTGAGGCTAACCGAGACTGCGCTCGTGAAAGTACAGAATAACTGAGTGATCATTTTTAGATACTGAGCACGTATTTAGAAGTGTATGGAGTCAAAGGCAGAATCAGTCGAATGTAAAAATCGGTAAAACTAAGACAGGCTTAAAGCCTGACTTAAAAAAAATAAAAAAAACTATATAGCATTCATTATTAACCCTTAAAATCATGTACATACAGGTCTTAAACTGCTGTCATACTTGACACAAAGAGAAACTTACTCGTTAATAAGTTGGTGTCGAGCGCCTTAGTTAACACGTTCCATACACCTGATGGAGCAGAGCTGAATCTGTAATGAGATCAATGCATAATGCTATCCAGAGACTCAAAATGACAAATGGATGTTAAAGCAAGCACATTATTTATAATGTTGAATATTTAAATATTACGCTTGCACCTGCACATTCAGCCTTGTCATTTCCTTTTAAACTTATAAAAGGATTCTAATGGTAATAGTTTTAATGAGTATGCAACTTATTACTCCTGGTGGTATGCAAAGTGCTGCATAAATTATTGCCTCTATAGAAATAAATGATAAATAGCTGTAATAATACTGGAAATCCAACTTTGCTGGTAGTGTTTTGTACTGGATCTTACTGCAACAACTCATTCTTCTATGCAATGTTAGGGAAGACTGCGTTATATTTTGCCACTTAGAAGAGTTTAATTTTTAATCCCTTAAAGGTGAGTAATGTGTGTGCGTGTTTATACAAAACAAACAAAAAAAAAAATAACGGTGTCAGGTAGCACATACACTATATGACCAAAAATATGTGGATACCGGACTATCTTATCTATATGATCTTGTTGGATATCCAGGGGCATAACTAGAAGCCTCAGGGCCCCCGGTGCGAGAATCTGTTAAGGGCCCCCTTAATAGGGGCCCCCTGGAATATCCCATTCCAAAACTATGGGCGTTAATAGTAGTTGGCCCCCCAAAGCCATCTACCCATTTCTCAGGCTATCTCTCCCTACCCCCCCATTCTCACTATCTACCTAACCCCCTTTCACTATCTACCCCTCTCCTAACCCCCCTTCTCACTATTCTACCCTCTCCCCACCCCCCTTCAACTATCTACTCTCCCACCCCTTCTCACTATCTAACCTCCCTACCCCCTTTCTCACTATCTAGCCTCTCCCTACCCCCCCTTCTCACTAGCTACCCTCTCCCTACCCCTCTTTTGTAGGTCACTTACCGTGCAGTCCTGTGGTGGGGGCACGAGGCCTCTGTCTCGCTGCTCTGCCACGGTGCGCACGGCTTCACTGCTTTGCGCCGGCATATGTTGTCATATGCCAGCGCTCAGCGTGAGGTGGCAGCACCCGAGATAGACGCCTCACGCTCCAACCACTGTAGTCGGGGCAGCGCTGAGACAGGTGGCGGAGCAGAGGAGACTGAGGGGCTCTGGAGTTCTGCCAGTCAGGGGGGGCCCAAGGGGTGCCGAGCGGTCGTTTTCATCTACCGGCTCAGTCACAGTCGCGACCCCGGTAGTTCCGCCACTGTGGATATCCCATTCCAGAACTATGGGCGTTAATAGTAGTTGGCTCCACCTATGTGGCTATAAAAGCCTCCATTCTTCTGTGAAGGCTTTCCACAATATTTTGGAGTATGTCTGTGGGAATTTGTGCCCATTTAATCAAGAGTATTTGTGAGGTCAGGCCACCGATGTTGGATTAAAAGACCTGTCTTGCTATCAATGTTTCAATTTCATCCTTTTCATAAAAAGGTGTTCAATGGGGTTAAGGTCAGGCCACTCAAGTTCCGCACAAAATCATGTCTTTATGGGCTTTACTATGTGCAGAGGAACACAATCATACTAGAACAGGAACATGGCTTCCCTAAACTGGTGCCACAGAGTTAGAAGCATACAATTGTCTAAATTGTCCTTGTATGCTGTAGCATTAACATTACCTTTCACCAGAAATAAGGGAACTTGTGCTGATGTTGCTTCCAGAGGCAGTCCTACGGAGCACAGGCAACTTTTACGAGCTTCACAAACTTTTACAATGTTCTTCAGCACTCAGCAGCCCAGCTCTGCAAGTGTGCATGGTCTCTCCTGGATGTTTTCACTTCACAATAATTGCAAAGGAAAAGGTGGTATCCTATGACAGTGCCATGTTTAAGGTCACTGATCTCTTCAGTATGGCCCATTCTACCGCCAATGTTGTCTATGGAGATGACTGCCTGTGTGCTTGATTTTATATACCGTATTTATCGGCGTATAACACGCACTGGCGTATAACACGCACCCCCATTTTAACAAGGAAATTTGAGTAAGAAAAAATAATTTTAACTTGGAAGCTATGAACACAGTAAGACACACACACACGCTAAGACACACACACGCTAAGACACACACACGCTAAG
>VKOC01027413.1:0-36798 GCA_009364415.1 Spea multiplicata
GCTGATAGAAGTGCGTTTTTTTTTGTGTGTTTAAGGCACACTTCAGTCTGTCGGCCTAGGATTTGTGCCAGATTTCTGAGCCGGATTGTGGCATGACTCAGACGTGTTATTGTAAAACCAATAGCTGGAAACCGAGAGGATGCTGGTAAGGAGGTGGAGTGGCAGCAGTATGTTAAAAAGTGTTCGCTTCGGGGTTTTTGCCCACCCCGTTTTATTGGAAAGCACTAAAAATAAGCAAACGGTTTCCTGGAAAAAAAAAAAAATTTTTATTATTCTGGGAAAATGGTTATTACTGTTGGTAGGACTTTTTCTTCATTCCCAGGAAGTTTTATTGGAAGCTGCTTACTAATGAAAAGTTAGAGGAAAACATTATTTATCTCGTGTCGTCCTTTTAAAACTCTTTAGCACCTGTGCAGTATCAGTGATCGGTTCTAGCAGCCCGTAGACTAAATTATATATTACATATTATAAATTATAATTATAAATTAGTTTCTCTTTAAATTTCTTTTCCTAGTTCTTTTTCAATCCAATTTCTTTTTCCATGGTCACTATTTTTTTTTTTTTAATATATGCTGCTGGATATACACCTCGGTAAAGTGTTTTGGTTAAAGTTGTTTTTTTTTTTTAAATTTTCTATTGTCGACTAAAGCAAAACTATGAAAATAGACCAGATATTCAAACCATCATTCAAAGGGTTAAACTTGCAAAAGGCAAAGCCACAAGAAAAAAAAAATGAGGAAGTTGTGACATATTATTATACTTTTCCAGCTGCTACGATATTTATTATTATATTCATACTAATTCTAGTGCGTACACAATGTTGCCGACGCTCACACACATCTTGAATATGTATGTAAAACATCTTTTTTTCTCCTAAAGGTGGATGATCCGATGTTAAGCTTATATTTACTAATATTACTTGCATCGCAGAAAAGCTCCAGCTATCGTATGCGCTTTAATAGCGGAGTGTCGCCTTTCATCCAATGTTTCTAGCATCTCCTGCCTTGCGTGAGAGCTCCATGGGGGCTGATGAGACTTATGTGAAGAAAGCGCACCAAACCAGCCAAAACTGGCACGTGTCTTGGACTGAGGGTTATGCTGCCGCCTCCTTAAACGATTCCTTAGGTTTTTTTTGAGGGGGTGCGGTAAAGCTACTTAAATATACATTCATTGTTGTTCACTGTTGATTAAGGCTGCTTGAGACAGTAGACAGTCTCTTGAAGTTGGAAAGATGTCTGTCATATGTGTAGTAACTAGCTAATGTTACTACTTTCCATGTACCAAGCCCCTTTCCACGTTTGGACGGCTTCCAAAGGTTATGTCCTGCTGATAAATGGGCCGAGGATGTGGTGTTTACGTC
Source organism: Spea multiplicata (assembly GCA_009364415.1). Classification (NCBI taxonomy): domain Eukaryota; kingdom Metazoa; phylum Chordata; class Amphibia; order Anura; family Pelobatidae; genus Spea; species Spea multiplicata. Next base: position 1,361 of record VKOC01027413.1, read on the forward strand.
CCTGGCCTGCGGTGTAGACGTTCCCTCTCGCACCATGTCTCCAGACTGTGATAATAACAGTGTTTTCCTCCTAAACCAAAATAGTCGTCGTGCAATTTGAGGCCACATTTAGAGTTTGGGTTTGTGATGATTTACCTAGATTGAGGTGTTTTAAAGTTGCGCAGACTTATTGGCGCTTTAACTTGTGGCAACCACCATCTTCTATTTTGCAGTCTATGATATGGGGAAGAAAGCACCTTGTAACGTGCAGTGACATAGCCTTATTGTCAGGGGAGCAACTTAACCAGTCTAGCTTCTGATTGGTCACTTTTGGGGTCATGTAAGGTGGACTCCTAGGAAAGATATTTGCCCATTTGGTAGTTTTCGTAGGGGTCGACAGAATGCTGATTGTCCAAAGATCGAATATGTAAAGCCAGGCACCATGTATGTGTCTGTTACCAGTGTGTCCACCGCCGTCGGTTTTGGGTCATTTAAATAAGGGCCATCTCCCTTTGTGACTCTGCTGTTTGTTGCTCATATTATTTTGCATAAGATTCTTAAACTTCAAATCCCAGAAGGGACTCTAATTCTGTCAGTTCCCCTGTTTACTTTGTCACTTGGATTTTGTTGATGTATCCTGTAGCCTAAAAACTGTGGCAAAGTTCCGGTGGTGGTTTTGAAAAGGCCTGGAAGCTTTGGCAGTTTCAAAGGCTGGTGGAGGATGGATGTAGACCGTCATTCTTGGTACTGTGAAACGCCTAAACCTTTTCCTGCATTAATTTCTTAATCAAATCTATGATAAATGATTTTCATGTGAAACACTAAGCAGGCATTGGCAGGTCATTGCCAAGGAAACCGATAAACGTCAAACGTTTGTTTTTGTGACTAATAAAATGACAAAAAGGCTTTATTTGGTTAGCATGCTCCAGAGTGCAGTTAATGTTTTGTTAAAGCAGACCAGCACCTTGTAATTAGATGTTTAGCGCTTAATATCTTTTTGGGAGCGAGGGGTGGTTGAGGTACGAGACGTCCTTTTCAAGTATTTGTGTGATAAATGTTGCGTGTATGTCTTTATAATGTTTGGTGGTGGCAATCTGCAGCTCGTTTGACGTGGTGAGGCTGCCTGGTGGTGGTCACTTCTATGGAGCTGGCGTGAGGTATGACTCTAACCCAGTGAGTACTGCTGTGCGGGGAGCAGTAAAAAGGGGCTGCTTACCTTAGGGGCCACAACAGCTGCAGTCCTGAAGTGGAGGTCTGTGTAGCTGCTGTCACATAACTTATAATCCTTCCTCCTCTGACTCTTGGACTCTTTGATATATACCGTATAGATTATATATAATTATATTTGGTTACATGCAAACAGTCTGTTACTAGACCAGCCTGTGCTTGTCATACCCGCCAACATTTAATGTGCCCAAATCTGTTCTCCATTGGTGTTGTGTGGTTGGTGGAGGTGTAAGGTTCAGTCGAAGACGCAACCTATTTTACCATTTCTCTTCAGAATGGATTATTTGTGCTATAAAGAGGCCGTGTGTGTGAGCTGTGATTGTGATCTATGCTACAAAATAGATCTCAATCTGGCAGTGTGGAGCAACGATCCAATCACCAGGGACAATACATACATTTTAGTCATAAAACTTGTCACTTCTTATACTAGGTTATTTCTTCAAGCGTAAATTCACATGATGGGAAAGATCATATGACAAGAAATATACTCACGCCCTATAACATGTATATGTAGAAGTTTTATTGTTCCGTTTTGTAAAACAGCATAGGGCTGTCATGTTAAGTGATTAACTTTCTAGCTGTCTTCTGCTATTTGTCCTTAACCCTGCTTAAGAGTTCTTCTGATTATGAGAAGGCTTTGTATTTGTTCTGTTTCTTCTGCATTTATCTCTGTTGTGGAACACACCGGTCTCTGTCGCAATAAAAGACAGAATGCCCCTTTGAACGTTTCCCGGTGTGCATATTAGGTGCTGGAGATGCCAGAAACCAGATTCTCTCAGTCATGGCTGGGAAGGCCAGAAGCTACTGCAGAAAATTTCCTATGACGAAAAAGGATGTCCTGTCATTAGGAGACGTAATGTGGTTTTGCCCAGACCTTGTGGAAACGTTTGTGTCTCTCGTGTTAATCTGTGAGAAGCAATCCGTTACTCTGAGGCATTCCGGATGCTGTACACAATATCACTTCTCCGCGAGGTACATCTGTGCTTTGGCCTCTCTAGAGACGTAGATGCCCTATGAACGCATCTCTGTGCTTGAGGAGTACCATACCTGCACGGGTAATCAAACTCTTCAGCTCTGCAAAGCACACAGTGTATTATAATCACTACGTTTATCATTACTATAATTTATCCTTGGGGTCTCTTAAATACAAATGCTACTGTAGCCCCCCAAAACACCAGCAGGAACTGCTACCTGATGCTGGCTTTAAAGGGTTAATGGGGGGGGGGCTGGCTGGCCAGCTCACTCTCCGCTCTCCCCATAGGGCTCAGACACATTAACCCCAAACGTGTTCACCCCACGACCCCAAACCCGGCAGCAAACTCCTGCCTGATATTTTAACCCTTTAAAGACCGGGACGTACCTGGTACTTCCGGGTCACGGGTCACTGGCAGACCGGGACGTACCAGGTACGTCACTGCTTTTACGCGATCCAGCGTCGCTTTGAACGCTGGGATCGCGAGGGGCGGCTGCCTACTGACCGCTGGGTGTTCCCAGCGATCAGTAGCAGCCACCCCCCCCCTCAATTCCGTGCACGTGGTTGCTTTGCAGCGAATCACGATCACAGAATTTAAATATTTAAAAAAAATACTGCGGTCTTCAAGTGAAGACGCAGTGTATGCAACCGCCGGTCCGGAAGGGGTTAATATTTCACATTGTTATACTATCTTATACATTAATAACTCTGGGGTGATCACGACCGCCATGGTATTACAAATGTACAGGAACCCCCCTACCTGATAGCTAGATGACCCATTGTTATTTCTCAGGCCCTGATTAACCCCCTCCTGTCATGTTTCCTATCAATGTAAAGCCCGCACTGTCAGCACACAAGCATCTTCATGTTAGGATTCTGGAAACCTAACCATATTTCCCCGATCATAACTCTGAAGATGTGAGGTGCTGTGACCCCAGTGCCCGGTCCGTTGTAGGACATTATGGCACCCACATGCTGTGAACTATTGTTTATGATGGGATGTGTGCGAATATTACTGAATATAGGAGTTGTTTTGTGAGTCTTAGTGTTTAATACCATGCAACTTCAGTTGAGTTAACCCTCGACTAACAACTCCAATTTTTAGTAGTGTGTAGTGTGTAAAATGTGTGTAAAAACACATTCTAATGCTACCAGGATCAGCAGTAGGAAGATGGTCGGGATGGCTGGTTTGTGACCCATCACCCGAGATTGGTGAATAATATGCATTTCCCATCTTTAGGTCCTGGGCAGCCTCCGGTGTTAGCTGTTAATCGGTGTGAAGATGGGGCTACTGTATCTCTTCGCTGCTGCTTGTGAGGAATATCTGTTTTCCATCAGCTGATCTCGCACTTTTCATATCAGATATTACAGATGTATGCGGATGTTCTGAATGTCTGCTGCAAAAAGTACATTTGGTCCCTTTCTTTATTTAATTTGTTGTATCGAGCTCTGACAAATCCAATTCTCTCTTCCCACCGTGAGTGTGCCGTTTATGAGCAATGTTTGTCTTATCTTTTGAATTCATCTGCGATGGCTTTTTATCACCGTCCAAAAGAGCGGATTGAGAATGAATGTTCGCAGCACACTTCATAGGAGGTGATTTGGATGCACGCGCTCACAAATCCTGTGTGCGTAGGAGAGCGGAAGCAAGAGAAGAGTTTCTTTGCTGGGACTACCGAACCAAAGCTTTGGGCCGCCATAATGGAAACATAATTTACAGAGGCTTTAAATGTGATTTTTATAAGGGAGGCAATTAATGCTCTCAATTGCTGGGATGTAATTGAGAGCAAAAAGGGGTTATTTTTAATTTTTTATTTATATAGAGCTAACACTGTGCACATGGCGTCTTACAGTATATACATTCAAAGGGTATGACAAAACTAGAATTCACGGGCTATTCACAACCGATGCATTAAAGCAGAGCCCTCTCTGCCTCGTGGGTTTTCGTGTCAAGGTGCAGCGTTTATAATGTCTGGAATCCCACAGAATAACGCGTAATCCGTCCGGGACTCCCTAAAGCAGCTAATGTGACTGAGAAGCCTGGACGTCCTCCATTGCCGGTGTTTTTGGACGTAATACTACCTGAGGTTACCTTGCAGATAAAACAAAACCACAAATGAATTTTGAACATTTTTGAACCCCTTCTGTATGTAATGTTTCTTATAAAATGTATTAGATGTGAAGGGCGAGGTTTCCCGCCGTGGGCCGAATATACCGCAGCTTGCATTTGAGTCGTGGTTTCTGGGTGGAAGCCTGTATGCTTCTTCAGGTCACTCGCTGTTTCATTGACCTGCTGTTTGCTTCGATTTGCCTGTTCTGTAATACCCGCTACAGTCCCTCTTGTTTATGGAAATCAGAGATGGTGGAATACCGTTTTGTATGCAAAGTTTCCTCGCGCTAGCTGTGGTTACACTAGACAGATTTGAATATTGTCTTGCTAACCTTCAGTGGCGCTGATCAAAAGTTGGCTTCTGCAGGCCCCTTGTTTTTGCCATTGTGCCTTCTCTACTGACTCTATTCGGACTGGAACGTTTAGATCCAGATGACTGACTTTCCCCATTCGACATGATACTGATTCTCAGTTAAGTTTCACAGTTGGGACTTTTGTGGGTTTCTCAGCAGGTGGCTCTTTGCAGCTGGCCCCTCACAGGCGCTCTTGAGCATCTGGCTTTGATCTTCGTATTTTTCCTAGGGCCGCACCATCTTTTTCATCTGAGTTTCTGATTCTTTGTAAATTTGAGAAGTTTGCGCTCCATGTCATGTTTTTAGAGTTGAGTACTGTTTAAAACCGGGATCTCCAAACTCGGCCCTCCAGCTGCTGCAGGACTACATCTCCCATACTCCTCAGCCAGCCCCTTAGCTGAAGGAGCATTATGGGAGATGTAGTCCTGCAGCAGCTGGAGGGCAGAGTTTGGGGATCCCTGGTTTAAAAGGTTTTGATTGTCTGCTACTTCAGTATCTATAACAGGCCTTTTCTGGATTTGTCTGCTTGGAGGCAGCCCATTCAAAATTACTGAAACTGCTTATCTTTCCTGTATGTCCATAAGTCCCTGGTCGGTTTAGTCCAGACTCCAACTCGAAATACTTGGAGTGTAGGGGGTGGAACTTTTCAATTTAGCTACAAGGGGTATTCTTGAAAGTTTGGGGGATGATGCGTTATTTCATTTAATTTTTTAACACACAATTGTTTGTCTTTCAGACCTCCATAAGTTTGAAGCCAGCCATCCGTTTTCAAGGAAGTCAAGGGGTAAGTTGCATTTTTCTTTCTGTGCTTTTCCAGCTTTTGAGATTTGATTGCGTTGCCTTTTGCTACCATAGACGTTCAAATTAGTTGCAAATTAATGGAATAGTTTATTTCAAACAAAACTGCTTTCGCAGACTGAGGAGAGTTAGACGGTTATAGTCAGTTGAACCATCCAACCTCGAGGGGTTAAAAAGGCTAAACACAGCGTGAACAAATACCATATTTGTTTGATTATAAGATGAGTTTTTTTCCCCAGAGCAAATGCTCGTCTTATATAAGGTCGTCTTATGAGACTAAGATCCAGATCCTCCGTAGCGATGCAGGGGACCTGGATCCTCCTGTGTTATGCCCCCCTCCCCTCAACTTACCGGTGCTTCTGAGTTCCCGGTGAGTTCACGCAGACCTTACCCGGCTGTCAGAGATCAGAGTTCCCCGCACCGGGGCGGCCGGGGAACTCTGACAGCCGGGGAAGGTCTGCGCGATGGACGCAGACAACCCCCGCTGCTAACCACACCGCCTCCCGGCTGCAGCAGAAGTTGTCTACGTGAATCGCATAGAGCTCTACACGCTGCCCGGACTAAGCACCAGGGACTCAGAAGCACCGGTAAGTTTGGAGGAGAGAGGGGGTGTTAAATGGGCGGCATAAGGCATTTCTGGAGGCAGAGTGCTCTAGAAATGCCTTTTAACCCCCTTAATGCCACTCTGCCTCTAGAAATGCCTTTTAATCCTCTATACTCCACTCTGCCTCCTGAAATGCCTTATTCCTCCCTATATGCCACTCTGCCCCATAATATGCCTTTTTAACCCCCTAAATGCCAGTGGCATATAGGGGTATAAGGCAATTCTGGAGGCACAGTGGCACATAGGGGGTCAAAAGGCATATCATGGGACACCATGGCATTTAGAGGGTATAAGGCATTTCTGGGGCAGAGTGGCAAGCCTGGGGGCAGATGTGCATAACTGGGGGGGCAGGTTGAAAAAAAGGAAATAAAAACAAAATATTTTTCTCAATCATAGCTTTTATTTTAAGAAAAATAGTTTACATGAAATAACATTTACTGGTAAAACTTTCCTCCTATAGGGTCGTCTTATATTCAGGCTTTTTCCTTTTTTTCTAAATATTCAGATTTGGGGGTCTTATAATCGAGCAAATTTTGAGGCTTGAAAGTTTTGCATGTTTTAGTGGCTTCTTTATATTGTTACTTTGTGACATATTATCATTTGATTGTTGTAGCATTAATCACCATTTATTTGAACTTGGGCAAAGGTAAAACTAACAGATGACTGTCCCTGAAAGCACCCACTAAGCAGGAATACACATTTAAGTACTCAGAGAAAATATGCATATAGCAGCAGCCCTTCTTCTCTGTGGTCTGATAATCCTTGACTCGATTGCAGTCAGTCGGTTTTGGCATGCCAGTCCCATTGCAGTCGGTGGGGGTGCTCGCCACACAGAGGTCTGAACCCACAACATTTGCTGTACCAGCGCTGAAGCTGACTGGCCATAAATATATAACATTGAAGTTTTTCCTGCATGAAAAATAGCTAAGAGGAGGAGGCAAATGTATATGGGAGGATTCTACTAAACACATTTGCAAAAGGCACACCACAAAATGTTGTAAAGGGACCTTTTAGTTATTATGCGTGTAACATATCCCAGTACCTGTTTGATGATCCGCATTATACAACATGCAGGGCAAAATACTGTATTCGCTTGATTATAAGACAAGGTTTTTTCAGAGCAAATATCCCTCATCTTATATTCCTGGCTGTCTTCTAATCAGACCTCAAATAGAGGTCTGACTACAAGACTAAGATCCAGATCCACCTCAGCGCTGCAGGGGACCTCGATCCTCCTCTCTGGCAGCCAGTGGAGGTCTGTGCGATGCACGCAGACAACCTCCTCTGCTGCCTGCACTTCTATGACAGAGTGCCGGCATCACATGACCTTCCAGTGCTCCACCATAGAAGTGCCGACAGTAGCGGAGGTTGTCTGTGCGCGTCCCGCAGCCGGTGAACATTTGCCCGATGCGCACAGACAACCTCTGCTGCTGCCGGCACTTCCGGAAGGTCATGTGATGCCGGTGCTCAGTCATAGAAACCCCGGTGGAAGTACTGGCCAGCAGAAGCGGAGGTCTTCATTGCACAGCCCTCCACCAGCTGCCCCAATAGACACCAGGGAGTCTGAAGCACGAAGAACAAGTAAAGGTATGCAGTGGTAAGTCGGTGGGGGGCTCAATTGTTTTCTGGAGGCAGTGGCATATAGGGGGTTAAAAAGCATATCTGGGGAGTGGCAAATAGGAGGTTAAAATGCATGTCAGGGCGGCAGTGGCATATAGGGGGTATAAGGCATTTCTGGAGGGCAGTGTGGTATTAGGGCATATCTGGGGCAGATGTGAATAACTGGGGCAGAGTGGCAAATATAGGGTAGTCTTATATTCAGGCTCTTTCTTTTTTCCTAAATGAATATCCAGATTTTATCATGCTGAACCCCTTTTTATTTTGATGGGTCGCGTGTGCGAAGAATGGAGCAGCTAGCATAGCAACTATATTCAAACCACCGCAGTGAAGGATCTGAGCTCCTGCTCTATTTTTACTTCTGCTGACAATGACATGCTGATTAGCACTGATTAACCCCTGGCATCCCGACACGCAACCAAGAAGCTGTGGGATCGTCTCATTTTTGACACTTCTGTTTTCAGCGCCTTTTCAGATTTTAACCCCTTTAAATATAAAAATGTTTGAGTTTGAGACAGATGGCCGGGATAACACAACCACCCTGATCTTATCCCTGCATCCTTACATTTTCTTATGGTTCTGGTAGCTGTTACCAGTGGGTTATTCCATTTCATTTTGCGATTGAGCTTTATGTTTACATGCAATTGAAATATTCAATATCAAAGTATAAAATATACTTTTTTTTCATATATATATGTATCTTTTGTTACAAACTGGGAAAAAATCTATGAAAAAGGGCTGAGGTACGATATGAGCAATAAACGTTATGACTCCAAGTGATTCATAGACAGGATGAAGCATTTTTAGAGGAATACCCGATTAGGTAGTGAAAGCACCCCTTACTCACCCCGGAGGATGCATGGGAGACGGGTGTTGCCCCTGAGTGGCACCAAAGCAACGCGCCTGCTTGAGCATAGTTACTCCTCCCTCTGGTTTGTCGTCTTGATGGCAGATATTAAAGAGACCGTTTAATGTCCCTCTCAGCCCCAGTAAAGAGTAATGCGCAAGTACTTAAATGCGCTATTATTTGTTTTATATAGCGCCATCAAATTCCGTAGCGCTGTACAATGGGTAGACCGGACACAACAAGCAGTATGTAACATAACTCTGTGACTTACAGAAACAGGTGAGGAGGACCCTGCTCAAACAAGCTTACAATCTATGCATTTCATAAAAACAGAGGCCCCTGCCAGTTCTGGGTAAGCTAAGGAGATGTTTGGCTGGACAGAAGATGGCGAGGGGCCTGCAGTATCCCCCCTCCCCCATGCAAAAGGAACCGCTCTGTTATGGCTTAAAGTGCTTATGATAGCTGGCACCCCAGTTTTATAGCGTACTTTTTGGGGACGTTAGAGCCACGTTAGACATGGTGGTGAATCTTAGTCTTGTAGATACAGTACGAGCTATATCAGTAAGGCGACCGTCTACTTTTTTTTGTGTTTTGTGGATGTAATCCATTTATTTTTAGATTTTGAATTAAGGCACCCAGCTTTTCTTTAAGGATTACAAGCGTTTCATTTGGTCCAAGCATGTCTCACTCCTTACCGGTTTGTCACCGGCTACGCACTGGCTGTATATAAATGCTGAATAATTATTGGTATATTGTACTTTTTTTGCATTATTTTTAAAGCTGCTTATTTTCCCAGCACCTTTATTTTTATAGAAGTATTCATGTAAATGAATTCATGTAATGGTGTTCGCTAGTGTAAAGTACAAATATGTATTATGTATTTACTGTGGCAGCAGCAGCCATCTTTACTCCCTGATCACAATGTCTTCATGATTATTCCATTCTGTTTTTAAATTGGTTATTTATAGCAAAGCAGCGGATTTCATACTAGGGGCAAATAAACATTGATTCTCGCATTTGGGAGATACCAGTATATCCCATCAGAATTGATTACCAAGACCCCCCCCTTCTGAATATACACCATTAACTACAACTTTCTGCCTCCTGTCACTCAAGCATTGCCTTATCCATTTAACCGTTGTAACATCCAATCATTGCTCTATGGAACCGTGTCAATGCCTTACTAAAATCTAGAGCACCCTTATTGTTTTTTTCATCTTGCAAATGATTTATACCAAGGAGTTTGTCAATCGTTTACTTTAGCATGGTTTCCATTACTTTCCCAACTACTGATGAAAGTCTGTAGTTGGCGTCCCCGCTATCTTTTTTTTAAAATTTTATTATTGTGTGTACTAGCGGTAGTAATGGATTTGCTAGGTCAATACGGAGCTACTTTCTTCAATATATATGCTATTTTTGTGGAGTACCACAGTGGCTTTCTTTGTATTGTAATCTCTCTAAGATGTTTAACCCCTTGACGATTGTTTTTGGATGATCTGTCATCAGTCTGTTAATGACAATTGACGGGCCTGGACCGTCATGACTTCGAATGGGTGTAGAAAGTGATTTCCGGTCGCTTTCTTCACCCAAACGGTGTTAAGTATTTGTCCCTGGACTCCATCTAAAGATGACCAGGCCACCAGAGACTTACCCTACATATCTTTCTATTTTAGCCTTTGTAAATCCCAAAACCTTTGTTTTAGTGGAGTGTAATTCCAACCACTCTCCTTCTGTTAAATGAGCACACCAATGCTTTCCTACGGTGGCATCCACATTAGTCAATATTCGTGAACTTAAAATGCCTAAGATCCAATCCTTGTAAAGATTTTAGGATGTCCTTCCTTCTGGCTGACCCAACTGTTTGGTCTTTCCAGTCAGCATCAGGGAGATTAAAGTCCCCCAATGACCTTACGTGTCATTAATATCTTAATTACTTTAGATTGAAAGCTCCTTGTTTCTGTAAGTGATTGTTATATACTACTTGTCTTAAGTTTCCTCTTTACTTATACAGCACTGCAGAATATGATAAATCTGTCTAAATCAATAAATTGTATTTCTTCAACTAGCCCATGATCAAGCTCCTCTTTTTGTCCCGTGCGTCTATGTACCACACCAATGCGAACAACCAATTTGTGAAATCTTTAGAACTTGAAAGCAAACTGTTGGTAGGCTCTTGTACTCAACCTATCGCTTAAAAGTGCAACTGCTCAGCCTTTCCGTATAACTTATCTTGATAAAACATCCCAGTCATTTTAGTGATTGTGCCAGGTCTCTGTAACACCACTTAATGCACCGTCTTTCTTGTTCATAAATGCTCATTTATGGAAGAAGATCCCTAAACGTATGGCATTGGAAACCTCGCTACTGTTTTTCAACTTAAGTTCGGTTTGAATGCTTTCCTCCTCCTGATTGGCTCCTTTAAGCTTCCATTTAGTGCTGTCAAAACCTGAACATTGAGGATTTGTTCCTCTACAGCTTCTCCTATAGGTAATTTTTTGCAGTTTCCAAATTAGCGTTGTTTGTTGAGAAGGTAGTCTGGGACACTGGACTGCCTCTTTAAGCATTTCACATGTTACATATCGACACCTATACTGTAGTCCTCATCCTAGTGCTAGCAGCACCCACTTCTAGGTTCGTTCTGTGGGACTGTGACAACCACATGTTCACAAACTGAATGTTCCAGTAGTTTTTCTCATGGACTTGCTGTTCAGAAACAGGCGTCCCTTGGATTTCTTAAGAAGGCGGGAGGTGGTGCTTCACTTCTAGGAAAAGGAATAGGAAGCAGCAGAAATAGAGAGCGAAGAGAAGAAAGACATTGAGTGGTGAGAGTCGAGGAATAGGATGGTGCACCACTCTTACCAAACTAAATGATCACCACTGGTCCTGGGCTCGGTTATTCCTGTAGGTATACAGATAAACCCCAAGGGTGGCTATTAATCCTGGGTGGCTTTTTTGTGAAGTACTGGATTTATAATGTAGTTGGGGTGTACTGTAACAAACACTGCGAGAAGATTTAAGCAACTGTTTTCTCAATTTATCCTAGAACTTCAGTATACAAGCGTCTGAATTTGACTCCCTTTCAGCTCAGCTCTAATTGTTGGTATAATGGATTCCTGTTAAAGGTCATCTAAATTGTTACTGGTGGCTTAGTTGCCACCCTGCTAAACTATAGGTGTGGAAGAATTTATGTGGGTGGCATTAATGGCCAAACATTTGTGGAGGTGTCTGTTGGGATTAACAATGAAAACACAATATTAGCATGCTTTGTGCATGGGGCAGAAGGCGCTGTGCTACTGTTCCAAAAGCTTTTTCACCCTCCGCTGACCCCAAGCTCACCCTCTAGTAATTCTAAATATAGTCCTTGAAAGGAACTTGTGAGATTTGCATGACCAGATGAGTTCTCATTACCGAAACAAACAAATCAGTGTCTCGGTTTTAATCACCGTCCCTTGGTCAAGCAGTTGGGTCTTCAGTCTTCTCGCTTTGCTGCTGTGGGGAGGGGGGACGCGGGGCATTGTGTACCAGCTTCTTGGGAGGTAAATGACTCTAAAGTCTGTTCGGATTCTTTGGTACGCTTATCCGGTGGCATATTTTTGACGGGTGTTTAGTTGTGGAAAATAATGGTATGTGGTTAGGGGTGGCAGAGTTAGGGTGCTTATTGAATTGACTATTTGTGCTTGGTTGCAAAATGTTTTGTGAACGCCAAGAGTATTTTATTTTTTACAGCAGAAGTATGACTAGCTAGCGACTTATTTGTTGGTCTGTGCTCTGATATCAATATTGTTGGATGTTTGAATTCATTACTCCGGTTAGTGTTACAGAATACAATACAGTTACTCATCGGTTTTATGGCATAAACTCATTACAGCAAGTCAAAAGCCAATGCTTTTTTTAACCGTGGTTTTTTTTCCACATAATAACTTGATTTTAGCACTACTAAATATACAGAATCGCGCAGTGTAATGTCCCTGACACCAATATTAGTACATATTATCCCTATAAAAAAAAAAAAAAAGCAATTGCCTCGCCTGGAAGTTGAAGCCCTGCTGATGCAGTTGCCATTTTCCTTTGCGGTCCGATGTTTGTTCCTGATTGGCTACTTGAAACACGCAATTTTTAATTTTTTAAATACTTGAGGGTGCTTTTGAATTTTGCCTTTTACCGAGACTAACGGAATCCACATACTGTTTTAATATACTTTTTACAACATTGTGTAGTGGCTTCGGTTCCTCTGTCAGCGTGAATAGTAGCGTTAAGCTCACTTTGTCACAGCATCTTTTGTAGGTCGCACGTTTCATCCTCAGCTGCCTCTCTGCATGTAATATGTATGTTATTTCTACTAGTCTCAAAGGGTGAAAACAAGTGTAGTAATGCCCATGGAATCTGCTTGGAATATTTAATGATGGTCTGTAAGTTTTGACATGCAATCACATTCCTTTGCTGTTTTGTGCGCACGTACTCCATATACATCAGCTCTTTTGTTCCGTTCAGTGCATGTTAATGAACCTCCTCTTTGTTGTTGCAGCAAATCACGATTCCTCAGCCCGACAGCCCGTCGGATGTACGTACATTCACGTTCTATCTGTCAAATGTTGGCAGGGACAGCCCCCAAGGCAGCTTTGACTGCATCCAGCAGTACATCCAAAGGTGAGTTCTGTTCCATTTGGAATACCATGGACACGCACACCGTATCATTGCTGTAACCAAGAATTACATATACATTGGTTATATCTTCTCTCAGGATCTCCTGGGGTGTCTGCTAAGAACCTTTTATATCCTTTCTAGGAGAAGAATTAAAAACAGATGGCTGCTTTTAAAAACAAATGTGTCATCAGATCTTAGACGTCCTGTTTTTCCCATTTTTTTTTTTCTCCCTTGCCAATGGTAGTACACAAAGACTTCATACCTCAGCCGACAGTCGACTATATCCTACCTGTCATCAGATATTCTTGAAAACAGCTTTACTAAACAGAAGTATCATTTTTCTTTCCCTACCAAGTCAATAAGTTCTGCCATTTTTGGGACTGTATGCCAACTCTGTTTATATAACAGACAATTTGGTTTTACAGTAAGCTTTACTATAATACCTTTGGTGTATACTGGAATATAACTTCCATAACTCTAACCATGTACAGTGCTGTGTAAAAGTTCCTGATTTCTTCTAGGTTTTCCTTTTCTCACATTTTAAATGTTTACCGATCATCCAACTAATTTTCAAATAAGACGTTAAGATGAGTAAACACAAATTGCAGCTTTTAAACGATCATTTATTGAAGGTAAGGAGTTAATCAAAACCTATGTGACAAAGTAATTGCCCTCTAAACTGGTTCTGCCAACCATGGCAGCAACAACTGCAATCAAACTTTTGTGAGAACTGGCAATGAGTCTTTTACATCGCTGTGGAGGAATTTTGGCAAACTCTTTTGGCACAGTTATTCTAATTCAGCTGCATTTAAGGGTTTTTAAGCATGAACTGGCTTTTCAAGGCCACAGCCCCTCAAAAGTCAGGACTTTGACTGACTAGGCCTCTCCAAAACCTTCATTTTGTTTCCTTTGAGCCATTCACAAGTGGACTTGCTAGTGTCCTTCGATTCATTGTCCTGCATAATCCAACTGAACTTGAGTTTTAGGTCACAAACTGATGGCAAGACATTCTTCAGGATTTTCTGGTACATGATTCCTTGAACTATGGCAAGTAGCCCAGGTCACCACACTACCGCCACTGTTTGGTATGATGTTCTTATCATGGAATGCTGTTAGCTTTATACCAGATGTAATGAGACCCATGTCTTCCAAAAAGTTCCACTTTTGACTCATCACTCCACAGAATATTATCGGAAAATCAACATATATATATATATATTTTTTCTTTTTCTTTGCCAGCAGTGGTTTTTGAGGTTAGTTGGTGTTTAGATTGAACAGGGCTGGTAGTAAACATGTCTGGGTGTGTCTAATGAAATTGAACCCAAATATCAATTAAATTGAGTTAACTGGTTGATTTAGTAACCAATTACTGCACAAAACAAAGCAAGAATTCATTGAATACCATAAAAAAACCAACCATCTAAGGCAATAAATATTGGGATTCTGTCACAATCCAGCTCCTTGGGGTACTTTGGAGTAGTGAGGCGCTACGCAGTATATAGCAATATTTATGCCTTAGGTGTGTGCCTTTTTAAAAAAAAATATTTATGAATTATGATCTGTTTTGTGTACTTATTGGTGATTATTCTAGCAGCAACCTCAGAATGTTTTGTTTTTTTTTATGCTCCCTTTACTGTATATTTAATGCAAAAAAGCAGCTGCATTCGCTCCGGTTACCTTTTTCTAATATTAAAATTGGTTATATGAACTGAAACATTTAAAGTATAACATATATATGTAGGAATAGAAGAAAAATCAGAAAAGTTTTTTCGCAGCAGTAAACTTTGTTTTGCTACTGTTGTGGGACCGCAAGAGAACGGGTGGGCCTGGGTATTGGCAGCGCTCTCCCCGTGGGACGTACAGCCCCTTAGAGCTTGAGTGGTGTTGCTAACAACTTGTTTACCTGAACTAGCATCTGGGACTGCTAACCTCCCGTGTCTTTTAAAAATAACTGGCTCTAGGCCTCCAACTCTTCGTAAACATCAAATTAAGAAGCACCAGCAAGGTGGGTCAAGTCTTGGGTTACTCTGCTGGGGCAAAGTTTGGAAAGTGGACTTTCTAGAAAGTGCAGTTTAAAATAGATTCCACAAACTATAAATATGACTACATATATTCAGATATATAGAGTAAGCCAACCATGTTTTTGAGAGATGCAAATCTGGTTTCTAGGATTTCTCTGAAGGCCGTTTCTCTCCAGAATTCCAGCGAAGAACAAACATACTGTATGTAACAATACAATGTGTTTCGCCTTCAGCCATCACTTGAATGCATATGAAAACAAGGTGGTCCCTAAGTTTTTGTGCTGTCCGTTTTGCGAATGCATGTAGAATCCCCTCGATATGTATTAGCAGGAGATGTGTTTGGCTGCTCCAACACATCTCCTGTCTTTCCTGACCCGGTGAATATGTATTTAAAGTTCTGTCGTTGATGTGAGAACTTTCATTTCATTGATTGGCTGCTTAAAGCAGCCAATCGGCGCGAAGAGTTGTTGGGCTGCTGAAGAGGAGGGCACCTGCTGGGCTGCAGCTACTGCACGAGGTAACTATCTTTTAAAGAACGCATGTTAAAGTACTCAGAGTACTTTAATTTGCTTTGGTGGTTTTATTTCTGACATTCAACTGTCCCTTTAAGTGAAATTTTATTACATTATGCAACAGTAGATGTCATCCTTGAAGCCACAGTGTCTTGTACTCGCCTTTTTTGTCCCAAATCAGGAGAGAGACTGACCATTTCTCTTTCCACTTCTTGATTACATCGTGATTCCTTTCAATGAAATTATTAAACATATGAGTGTTTTCCTTCCCTTAAGCAATGGAAATGTCAAGCTGGACTGTCTGGGCAGTATCCAAGATAAAATCACGATATGTGCCACAGACGACTCGTATCAGAAGGCCCGACAGAGTATGGCGCAGGCCGAGGAGGAGAACAAGAGCAGAAGTGCCATAGTTATCAAAGTAGGCGGCAGATATGCAGGTAGGACATCTTCTCTTACTACAAGGTACTTTTTGATTTTATATTTGGAACTATTTTAATCAGGTTTTGAAGGTCCAACGACATTAGGATGGTAGGACAGAATAATATGTTGAGTGTTTATATACTGGGGAAGCAGTTTGCACCAGCATCTGGTATGGAAGTTGCCATAACTCATCAGGCTGTGTCCGCAGCAAACGTTTTAATATGTGAATGATATGTCTGAAATTCCGGCGTATTATATCATGCATAAGGCTATTTATGCCAAGCGTATTCTGTGGGACTTCTCCATGCAGTTCAGCTGGCAGATATTCTAGTACATGAGTTCATCACATAGCCATCCAGAGGAGTAATACTGACGCTTTAGGCCAGATTCACCAGATGACATCACTCTACGGCAGTATTTGGCTGTGTGCCTGTGTTTGCTCATCATGTAGTACAGAGCTGTAGTAAGTCTACTCTCCCCAGAGGCATGAGGTTGTTTCCATCATTTATAACTCGCCAACGAACAAAGCTTAGCAAAGAGGCAAAAGAGTAATGTGGAAACATGGCTTCATAAAGAGTAAAATATCTATAACCTGTGAACTAGTTACACCTGCCTTTTGATTGTACATTTCACGTCTTAAATTAGTCTCCATGCAAAGCCATTTATTCATATTAATAATCCATATTTCCCAGAATCAATGTATGCATTTTTTTAATTTCAGTTTTTATTCAGTTTATGTAAAGTAAGCTTGAAAAATGGAAATACCTAAAAGAAAGCACCTTAAAAAGCATATATCTTCAGAATTTGGGGTTCTGCGCAAATGACCGATATGTATACAAAACAAGGATTTGGCAAATACCCTGCAAGAAGCTGTTTAACACTTTAACTAGTTGTGTACCTTTTTTTATTTTTGTTATATCTCCTTCCTGAAGTTGCTGTTTAAGGTCAAGATAAATAACGAGAACATAAGCTCAATGTAAACGTTCAATACATTCTGTCCAATGCATTAAAAACTTAAGCTGGTAGTGTATCAAATGTGTAAGTTCACTCCGACATATTCTCTAAATATAGGAACACATTATTTTTCCCCAGGCAAAAAAGTCCAGGTCCGCAAGCCTGCCCCAGGAGTCCCTGATGCGGTTCCTTCCCGGAAGCGACCTACTCCTGTTAACATTGCCGGTGCGATCAAGAAAAGCGCGACAGGCTTATCACAGCGGCCCTTAAAGGACAGAGTGATGCACTTACTGGCCCTTAAGCCATACAAGAAGCCTGAACTCATATTGCGCCTTCAGAAGGATGGGTTGTCTGTTCAGGACAAGGATTCTCTGGATAGCCTCCTGCAACAGGTCAGTTCCATTTGATGACTAGCCGGTTCGTTTTATATGGCGGCAACATTTTTTACGCAGCGCTTAGGTCTGTTCAGCCCAGTGGTATGCCTTCCTCCGCTCTTCGGTTTATTTGGGTTGACAGAAATTTCAGCGTTATCAATTATAAGCACAACATGGCTCAATGTTAATCATCTGGGGTCTTTGGTGCAACAAGACCCTTTGGTTCTGCAGTCTTCAAAAACAAATATTCCCACCATGATGTATTTTGAGTATAAGAAAAGTTTCCCAAACCATAGCTTATTTCAACTGAGCCAATAGGCTAGTAATGGAACGTCATGCTGGTGAGTCCCATCCACGATGAAACGGCTGTGACTTGGTTATGTGGCTTCTGCACCTCTGTCGCAGGCTTTGTTTAAAAACTGTCTAGCATAGCAGACATTGGCTCTAAAGGATCCATGTATAGAGTGGATGAAGACGCAAAAGAGGGAACCAGTAACCTTATTTGCCTATGCCTACCCAGAATCCCTTGCTCTACAGGATTTCTGTGTTCTTCATTCTTGCCTGGATGTAAGTTAGTGTTTAGCAATGCTTCCTTATTTCTTAAGACAAATATATAAATAACGCCAAAGAAGACTGATAAAATTTATAGGTGATTTTTGTGCAATACAAATAGGGATGTATGTAAAATACTTGTTGCTGGTTAAGTTCTACTGTATCACTTTCTGGTGACCCTCCAGCGCCACCTACTGGCATTAGTTGCTTCAGACTCCAAATTGGTTCAAAGAGAGATGCAGTAAGATAGGAGTATCTTATTTATTTATTTTTTATACCGCTCATGGTTGCAGTTAGTGGTTTACTTATTCAGATTGAAAATTGTAGGCTATAGAAACTAGTAAACCTACTCCAAGTTAGGTTTATGTAGGCAAAAGCTATCCAGCCTCAAATGTGTCTTGCGTACCAAGCTGCTTTTTGTCTTGCTGTGCAGTGCGGCACTTGCGTGGAACATCTTTGAAACCATCTGCTCGAGTTATGTAACCGCTTGACAAGTGTCGCCCAAAATGTGCTGCTGAGCGTTACACATGTGCAAGAAGAGCTACTTCTGTTTACAACTTGGAACATCTGTACCTCTGTTGCATTCATTCGCTTCTCCATACACAGTTCAGGAATGGAGGGCTGTGTCCACTAAATCAGGGAAACTTTACAGGAGAGCTGAAAGGGGTCTCTTTTCAAGCTTTGCCTTAAAATCGCTTTTGTTTTAAAAAAAAAAAATAATAACTTCCAATATTTTGATAATTTTGTTTAATTATCCATATTTATTAGTATATTGTTCTTTAGCCCTCTAGCTCTGCTGTGATCTGTGTCTGTACTTTTTCCAGTTGCACTTATGTTTTTCTCAATGTCTAAACTGCTTCTTGCTTTCAGGTGGCCAGTCTGGGTGCCAAAGACTGCACTTATACCTTGAAAGACTGTATGTATAAGGATCTGCAGAAAGATTGGCCTGGCTACTCCGAAGGAGACCAGCAGCTGCTAAAAAGGATACTAGTCCGGTAACCTTGTTTTTAGTTACTTCACAAAAGGAATGTTTTGAAGAATTAGAATATTTTGTATCTTGCCTTTGCTCTTGAGCCGCTTAGTCTTTGTTTGACTATATATGCCTGCTGTAAAAAAATACCGTGTTATTAATCTTCCTAGTTTCCATTAAAAACCATAACTCATCAGATGAGGTGCGCTGTATATGTTACAAACATTGACAACCCTTACCCAACATATGTGTTACATGGTTCACGGTACCTTACGTGTGTGCCTGTAAAACCTGTCTCCAATCTGTGTGAGACACATTTGCTATGAGTTAGAAATTATCAGTGTTTACATGCGCAAACCACATTGGTTGAAAGCTGTTTTTTTTCATGTTATACATGCTCTCTCATATAAGGTGATTTTACCAGACTGAGCAGGACATTTCCTGGCTTTTATTTATTTACTAAGGTTTTTAAAACCAGAACAGGTTCTGTAAGTCTTTAAAGTCAAGTGTCGGCAAATATTGCCTATGTATACAACGTTCCTGTTAATACTGGGGCCCTGTGTACAGCACACCTTTATTTTAATGCATTTAAGCAATTCATTTTCACTTTTCCTTCATCACCTTAAATCGGAGCACATCCCACTTTAATATAAGCATACTTGTCTGTATAATGAATGCTTGCGTGTTACGCCTAATGGGTTATTGTGATTTATTGCTTGATCTAATGAATGTTTCCCTTACAGGAAGCTCTGCCAGCCACCGAACCCTGCTGGACAGTCTACAAATACTGCTCCACTGAGCCCTTCCAAAGACAATGTGAATTCCTCGTCCCCTTTCCCTCAGGTAGGGTGCACCTTCCATTTCAGGCAATAACTGGGTCGGAATACGTTTTATAGTGGAAAGAATTTTGTGAAATATTTTATATTTATTGAAACCTCACCTCTCGCTCAAGTGTTTTGCAGTTGTCAACGCACAACGTATGAGAATTATTTGGTTTGCACATGGTTCATTTTGGCAGTGTTTAATGAACGGTATAATTCCAAAAAAATTTATTTTATTTTTTTTTTAAATGAATGTTGGCGGCCGTTTTGCATGTACTCTAATTGCTTGCAAAATGGACAGTGCGTCCTGTAGTTATTGGAGTTGGACAATGAGTCTTTTGTCTCGTATGCCAGGAAGCATTAGTACAATTCTTGCACATTCTCACTGAAGCAATAGCCAATCATATCTAGGCTAGCAAAACATCAGTGGTCAGATACGTTAGCTGTGATTGGCTGCAGCTATTCTTGTTGAATGGGAGATCTACTGCCCGTGTGCAAGAAGCATACCATGATACGCTCTCTGCCTTCAACTAAAAATGCCTGCGTGGATTTGATTGCAGAATGTAGTCTGCAAGATGTATATGTAAATATGAATTTAAAATATATTAAGTCCTCTTATCTGTTGGGTGTCAGGACCTAAACAAATATTCTACATTTCTTGTTTATAACTATTTATATAAAGTATACACAATAACCCTTCAGCCTGGCTTCAAAAGTATTGCTTGTTTGTGACTCTTATACATTGCCTGCAGGAGGATTTATAGCTTGGCTCACTTCATTTGGTGGCTCTTTTTTGATTAAATGTCTGTCAACCAGTAGAGTATTACATCACCGAGGTGATGCAAAAAAATTGCAGGTCGTAGAAGTCAGCCCACAATGTTATGATAGGGGATCACAAATGTTTGTCTTTTAGTCCACACGGATCTCTTTTGGAATGTACGTCGGCTGTTAATCCTTTTAAGTCTGATACAGTACATTGTACCAGGAAGTTTCTAACAGTTCTGAATACATTGATGGTTATAGGGTTACAGGAAATGAATCACCATCCTGTAAATAAAGGACGCAGATTCCAGCCTGATTCAGCTTCTGACGTGGCTTATCGTCATCTTTAATGGATTAGACTTATCTTTATATGTTACAGCTGTACTTTACCCAGCCGTAGGGCTACTGTCGCCTTTAGCATTTACATTTTATGCGCAAATACAAAAGCTTTTTTACCCGCCCCCTGCTTGATTTACCGAGAGAGGAAGGCCCTCCTTGCCTTTCTGTAAGTCAAATTATGTAAGTCAAATATACTACTTGTTATGTCTTGTCCAGAGCCGGCCTTAAGTGTTCTGGCGCCCTGTGCGGGCTACTTCTCTGGCGCCCCCATCCTCTTCTCACTGCCCCTTCTCACTGTCCCACCCCCACACTCTGCTCCTTCTCACTGCCCCCTCTGCCCCTTCTCCCTATGCTTACTTACCTCGTTGCCAGAGTCGGCATGAAACGCCGGCTCCGCAATGGAGTCACGGAGAGCAGGGGCGCCGAGCGGTTGCTGCAAAACTTCACAAGCGACCACTCGGCGCCCCTACCTGGGACTTAAATTGAAACATCATTTTTTTTTTTTTGTTTGTTTTAACTTTATTTAACTTCCTCCATGTTAAATAAAGTTAAAAAAACTTTATTTAACATGGAGAATGTTAAATAAAGTTAAAACAAACAAAAAAAAGATGCTTTAAGTCCTGGAGGAGGTTAAGCTGCATTAAGTGTGCAGTTTGTGTAGTTTGTTTAGATATCCCCCTTGTATGTGCTTCTTACGCAATTGTATTGCGAAACATTTGGAAAACATTAGCATAGTTATACTGCCATCTGGTGTTTCCTTTTTAATTTGGCGTGAAAAGTATTGTTTGCTTTATATGATTAACTCTGTGCTAAGAAATAAAATGAAATCTGAAAGTCTGTTCCGTTCTGGATTCATGTTTTGTTTTTGTTTTTTTTGCTGCTTATTACTTTCCGGAATGTTGAGTTCCCTATCTAAGGGAGGACAATGTGAGATACCTGTGTGTGTGTGATCATCTCTATTACTATAACCTTCTATAGAATAGGAGGCTCATTTTTGAGATTGGGGTGAAAATAAAATTCTGACAGGATTTGTTGAGGTTAATTCTGAAAGGATTGTTGACAAGACATTGTTAGCGTACAAACAGCTTCACCTATTATTTTTTTTTCCTTCAATGTTCCTTCCTGCGTTTTATTTGAAAATGTATGTTTCTTTGACAGAAGCGAACTCCAGACTTCATTGACCCATTGAATAACAAGAAGCCTCGGATTTCTCACTTTACTCACCGATCGCAGCCTCCTTTGAATGGGAAGCTGAATTCATCGAATGGGAAGGATGCTTCGTCTGCCTATAACCAGCTGCTTCCCTCTGATCCAGTCAGTTCCAGCTCTCACCTGCCAGCTCCTCACCAACCCCATCAGGATCCCAGCGCATCTGATACCCAGCATAGTGACTTTGTGAGCCAGGAGGCCTCTGAGAGGCTAGGCCACCCACCTCAGACAGACTTCACTGCTGAGGCCACACAGAACTCCAACACCCCTCATGGGAAACCCAAACGCAAATCCAAAAAGCACAAAGAGAAGGAACGAGCCAAGGAGAAGATAGCAGAGAACAAGCAAAACTGCAACTTCGTGAAGGACTCTGGCTTAATGGGGAGATCTCCCCAGGATACCATAGGTGAGGCAGTGCTACACTTTTATTTTTGGATTGACTACATCCACAGTAAGTGCTCAGCTATTCCCAATTCATATGATGGGACTATTTGTTTTGAAATCCAGGCGCCACACGCTGGGGGGGAGTTATTTCAAGAGAAAAGAGTAAAAAGAGTACATTGATTGATGACGAGATCTGCAATGGCATCTTATATGGTATTTGCACTGCTAGGGTGAGTTTCTTAATGCTCATTCTGTGGCTTGCATTTCCCTTTAGATTTGAATGGGCCATGCAGTAATTCCAGTGTCCCAACATCCACATCGGAAACGCCGGATTATTTCTTGTAAGTCCCAATTCCGCTTTCTCTTTTTTTTTTTTAGTTTGAATGCCTTGGTGCGCTCTAATTGTATTTCTTCCCCTAGGAAATACACAGCAATTGCATCTCAGGAGCAGCGGCAGAGTTACAAAAACGACTTCAACGCGGAGTACAATGAATACAGGGACTTGCATGCCAGGATAGAACGGATAACGCGCAGGTTTACACAGCTGGACTCTAAGCTCAAACAGCTCTGCCAGGGCACAGAGGAATACAAGGTACACACATTATGCTGCAGTGATTACTCTAGTGTTTAATCCACGCGTTTAGCAGCATTATCAGTATTTGCAGGGGGAAAAAAATCATCTTTAAAGCAACCACCAGTTTTTAGCAAACAGAATGCCTACTTTCCTGGAGTTTCGTATTTGCCCCAGCATGACTGAAAAATGATCCTACGTGGAGATCGGTGTAGGCAGGATATGTATATGTGCACACCACTTGTTGTCATTTTCACAAAGATGCTGTATAAACCCGTGTGCATAGCTGTTCAGGCAGAGAGTTGAGGTTGCGCATGCACCACCACTCTTTGGTCTGCCCGTTAGTAGTAAAATCATGTGCACTTTTTTGGACCCATCCTCTACACCGCGGGTGGTCATCTCCATACAGCATGCCTACTATCCATCCACTTCCCCTCGTATCACGTACATTCGATCCTCCATTCACCGTCGCTTGTTATCCGCATGCAACACTGCTTCACATCCAGTTTTCTTACTACATCCCACCTCATCACCGCCATCCTTTGCGTCATCAACCACCATACTACCTGATCACGGCATCACTCTGCGTCACCCACTCCGCTCTGGCCCGTCAATGCAGCTCTTGCCTCTTGCCATGAACGTCAAGCTTTACGTCTCCAACTATACTCTTTGGGCTTTAATGGTTAGCACTGTGATCTGCAATGCTCTTGGTAACTGCCTGTATGTACGAATTTCTGGCCTTCTTGTTAGGGCTGTTCTGTATAACAGGCTGTACTGATGTGTAGTGGATGCATCCTTGCTGGCGATGGGTCTGATTAGCATTATGAAGTTTGAAGGCAGCTTATTTGTGAAGATTCCGTGTTTGTATGTCCATTAAACAAGTTACTTTTCCAATGAAGATTTGATTGGTCTGTAATGGGGAGTACCCTCTGCTCAGACATGCGCTACCCGTGTGAACTGCAGGTGTTGCACCACAGCTGCTCTATCATTCACCATTGTCAGCCACGTGGGCAGCAGCAGTGTTCGTATGGCTCCATCCAGCCTGCAATGGTTTAAGCGGTTTTAGCAACCAATGGAATATGGGCCATTCACATCATCTGGCTATGGTGCAAAGATTTTCCTTAAATTTCACCTCTTATACATTGAGATAATCTTTACATTCATGATATATTAACGTACTCCAGTAAATCCAGAACAATATCTGAACCTTAAAGCACTTCTAGCGCAGGGCTTAAAAGTCTACTGTTCTAGCTCATGTTCACAATACAGGATAATCGTTCAAAAGTGAAAAGACCCCTGAGGTATTTAGGACACCCGGCAATCCTAAACTTCATCGGTTTTCTTTCCATGTACAAATAAATAACCGTTTTTGCTGAGCTCTCAGATACTGCAATCAGATCACTAGGGGTCACCAATATCCGTGCCTCTCTGCTTGGAACCTATTATTCATTTTTTTTTTAATAGATTTTTTTTTGTACTTTACAGACCATTCATGATCAGATATTACAAGAGTACCGCAAAATTAAAAAGGTAGGTATAATTAATTGTGGCATTGTGCCTCACAACTGAGTTTTTTTGTTTCCAATGTTGTGGATAAGAACGCATCATTCAAATCTATAGATGTGATATATATATATATATTTGTGTGAAAAAGCATTTGCCCTGTCTGATTTTCTGCAAACATTTGCGCTGAAAAGTTAAAATTAGGGAAAAGCAAAACTGAATGAAGAAACCGAATTACGATAAAGAAATTCATCTCGCAGCACTGCGGAGGAGTTTTGGCTCATTCATAACTGCTTTAAATCTGATTTCTTTTGTCCATTTGCAAACATAAACTGCTTGGGTCAGGTCCTGCCTCATCATTAATGGAGTACAGTTCTGGACTGCGCCATTTAAAACCCAAACACATGTATTGTTTAATAATTCCGATGTAGACTTGTGGGATTTCAGTAGTCTTGCTACACGACCAGGATTGTGCTTCAGCTGACAGATGGCTCGACGTCCTGCACTGGTATTTGGACACAAAGCAGAATTCATTAGTACTTTAGTGATCAGCTATCCATGCCCTGAAGTGTATCCACAATGCCGGTGCCGCACGTGACTGCTGGTACGAGGCTCTTAATGTGGAACGCAGTATTTGCTTTTTGCCGGTGTCGGCCACACTTTGACTCCTCTTACTATGGAATGCTCTAAAGGGCCATCCAGGTGTAACCCTTTGGAGACCGAATGACTTTCAACAACTGCTTTCCAAAGGTGTTACGGAATACTTGGTATGGTGTGGCTTCCAAACCTTGTATTCTTAGAACTTGAGTCTCAGGGCAAGATTTCATTGGTCTGTGTTGTCCCAAATCAGACCTTATTGTTTGCCAAGGACTTCAAACTCCTGACCGTAGTAATCTCATTCATTAGGCTGATTGTGCTGTAGGTTAAAAATACTTGTTTCTCACCTTAATATTGCACGAGCCTATAAGCACCAAAATCCAACTTTGGGCCACTGTCGGTTGCGGAACAAATGACACCAATATGGAAAATCTGTTCTCATTTTGTTTTTTGTGGTGGGACTTTTTCACACAACTGTATATTACATGCCTTGCGGATTCCTTTCATCTTAATTTAATGTGTTGCTGCTTTCATGTTTGGTACTCATACAATGTGGTCAATAAATGTCCTCTTCTCCATTATAAAGTTGTATTTATAGCAGTTCAGTTTTTTGGGACTAGATATGGCTTTAAAAAAGGTTTGTTTTGGTAGAGGCAGACTTTTTATTTATTTTTGTCATGTGTTTACATTTAAATGCCTTCATTTTTTATTGGTTTCCTGAAATATTGGGAGACTTTTTTTCTCACGCCTGTACTCCGGTAAAGACCTTTGTGTTTGTTTTTTGTGTGTAAAGATGGCTGATTGTGCTCTCGTTGAAGTACACTGTTTAATTTTTTTGTTGCAGACTAATCCAAACTACAGCGAAGAGAAAAACAGATGTGAATATCTGCACAACAAACTGGCACACATAAAGAAACTGATTGCACAGTACGACCAACAGCAATTGCAGCCTTGGCATTAACGCGCAAGACCAGGTAGCAGACACTTTGCACCTGGCAGGATTACTGTATTTTTCTCCTTTGTTCTACAAATAATAAAACCGTATCCTTAAAACAAATCAACAAAAAAAAAATGCCGTTTACAGTACTTTCAGTTAATGAGGAAAAGGGACCGGCTATTCCATTGTGACTTCAACCATCTCCCACTTAACTTTTTTTTTTCTCCCCCCCGTTCACTTTAACCTATGCTGACTTATTAATACAAGAGATTTTTTTTTCTGACTTCTCCATTCAGAAAAAAAATGCCAAAAGGAGAATTCTTTTTATTTTATGGATTATTGTTGGAAACAGATAATAAAAATATAATGCATTTAAATATTTCCAGGGATTTGTATTGATACCCAATAGTACTGAATATCTCGTGCTGTTGGACTTCTTGCTTACAATTGTAATATTGTAATATTAAAAAAAGGGCTTTTTATACCCACATGGGAGGTTTTGGTGTCGCTGGCTAGCCGTTATGAATTTGTATACTCCTGAGACAAGATTTTGGGTACTCCAACCTGGAGTCTGGATGCACGCTTATACAGAGGGCCCTGGCTTGCTTGCAGGAGTTAATTTTGGGAAGATTTACACTGAAACCACACATCTCCTCACACTCAGAATCATGGTCTGATACCAAATGTCTTTAGTGATACAGTATTATGTATGCATATCTCCCAACATTTCAAAATGTGAAAGAGGGACTTTTTTTTTTATCTCGCAGAATTCACATATACAAGTAATTGCACTTTATAATGTCGCGCTTGCATCGCCACTTAAAACACACTTTGTTTTTGTCAGCACAGTCATGCATATTAAAAATAACCAACACATTGAACTGAATTCCCATGAGGCTCAGCCAGACATACTACTTCCATGATGCCGGCTGGGCATCATGGGAAGTGCAGCAACAGTAAAGCTGCAGATGCTAGCTGTGAACTAAAATTCCCATGATTCTCAGGCAGCCAGGTGTCCACCATAATGCTGGCTGAGTGTCACTGGAAGAGTAGTCCACAGCAGCAGAGATTTTTTAAAATGTTTTTCCTCCTGCTACTTTGTCAAACTGCTAACATTGTCATACGGAATGCATCATGTCCACTATGGCTAAATATTGATCTCCACAGTCAACACAAATGCATAAAAACCCAAATCCGACTCCTGCCAAGGTTATCTGCTGTAACAAACCAAACAAATTCGGTTCTCTTTTGACACACTACCTTTCCATTATTGGAAAAAATGTGGGGTACAGGCTGTTTGGCGAGACATGACACAGAACATATTCCCCAGCAGCCTTTGAAGGCTTACGCTAATGGCCTGGAAGCTTATTGGTGTTTTCTGTGTATCTAGTACAGACATGGTATGGATTTGATGAAATAGACCTGATACTCATTAAAGGAACAGACTACAAATAATGTTATAAGGCGGTGATTGACATTTCGGGCTCTGCCTTGTGCCTTTATGCCTTTCATGAGCTATTTTAATAAACACATGGTGTGATTGCTATGGCCCATGACATAAATGGAATTTTATCTGTGTGGGTGAAATATGAAACTCTGGAGAAGAGGGGTTGTTTCAGAAGTTGATATTGCATTTTCTTCCTTTTTTTAAGCTTTTAAAATGCTTGCTTGAATGTTTTTTGTCCTTGATCGAGCAAAAAAAGAACAGTTTGGTCCAAAGATACTCCACAGTAATGGAAATTCACTCTTCTATTGTCTTGTATGCAAGGTAGTTTTAAAGTGCTGATTCCACACCAAAGTGAGCCCCTCTAGCTCAGGGATGTTCTATTATTTTGATTTTACTTGTTTTTTTGTTTTAAATTAACCCATTCAGTTCTGTTTTTATAACCAAAGGACCCAAATAGTTATCATTTTTACCATATGTTAAACAATAATTCCCCGTTTTCATATTTGCTGAACCCCAACAATATATACGTCATTTTGTTCAGGATAGTTAAGGCCTTCTTAAAGAAATAGAAATGCATAAAACATACTATTATTAGAATAAAAACCCATCCTAAAATTGTACGTTTCGCAGCTTAACAATGATCCAATTTATGTACAGCTATATCTGAATATGTTTACTTGGTAGAAGGGCTAAGGTGTACTATAAATATTTGCTTCAATTTTTTGTTTGGAATTTGGAGTGTTCTCAGTGCAGTATGGCTTAAGATCCCTTTTGGCCATTTTGCATACATTTTTTAAGTGATGTGACAATCAATCTTTATTTTTCATTTTTACCATTTCTTCCTCTCCTCCTCCTGATCGATTTGTGGTGATCACACAAGTTTGAAGACCCTGCTTTAGGCTCTGCTATACTCATGTGACACTGGGGGGTGTTGGCAGCAGTCAGGTTATACCTGTGCATCGTACTGGGCTTCATGCAACAACTTTAAGAACGTACAGGTACAGTATCGCACAAAAGTGAGTACACCCCTCACATTTTTGTAAATATGTTATTATACCCTTTCATGTGACAACACTGAAGAAATGACACTCTGCTACATTGTAAAGTAGTGAGTGTACAGCCTGTATAACAGTGTAAATTTGCTGTCCCCTCACAATAACTCAACACACAGCCATTAATGTTTAAACTTTGGAAACAAAAGTGTGTACACCCCTAAGTGGAAATGTCCAAATTGGGCCCAATTAACCATTTCCACTTCCCGGTGTCATGTGACTTGTTAGTGGTACTCATTAGTGTGACAAGGTCTCAGGTGTGAATGGGGAGCAGGTTTGTTAAATTTGGTGTTATCGCTCTCACACTCTCTCATATTGGTCACTGGAAGTTCAACATGGCACCTCATGGCAAAGAATTCTCTGCAGATCTGGGAAAAAAATGTGTTGCTCTACATAAAGATAGCCTAAGCTATAAGAAGATTGCCAAGACCCTGAAACTGAACTGCAGTATAGTGGGCAAGACCATACAGCGGTTTCACAGGCCTCGCCATGGTCAACCAAAGAAGTTGAGTGCAGTGCTCAGCATCATATTCAGAAGTTGTCTTTGGGGAAATAGATCTATGAGTGCTGCCAGCATTGCTGCAGAGGTTGAAGGGGTGAGGGGGCAACCTGTCAGTGCTCAAACCATATGCCGACACGGCATAAAATTGGTCTGCTTTGCTAAAGAAGCCAAGGGTAAAGGTGATGGACTGGCCAAGCATGTCTCCAGACATTAAACCCTATGAGCATCTGTGGGGCATCCTCAAACGGAAGGCGGGGGAGCGCAAGGTATCTAACATCCACCAGCTCTGTGTCATCATGGAGGAGTGGAAGAGGACTCCAGTGGCAACCTGTGAAGCTCTGGTGAACTCCATGCCCAAGAGGGTTAAGGCAGTCCTGGAAAATAACGGTGGCCACACAAACTATTGACACTTTGGGCCCAATTTGGACATTTCCACTTAGGGGTGTACTCAGTTGTTGCCAAGGTTCAGACATTAATGGCTGTGTGTTGAGTTATTTTAATGGGAACAGCACATTTACACTGTTATATAGGCTGTACACTCACTACTTTACATCCTAGCAGAGTATCATTTCTTCAGTGTTGTCACATAAAATATAATAAAATATTTACAAAACTCATACTGTACATCCTAAGGGACTTGATACAATGGCACTATAACCTTCTATTTGCCTACATCATATCTAAAACCCTGAGGCTGACAAGCTTTGCTTGTAAGGGAATTCAATGTCACAGTAACTTAAAGACCAGTCTTTAACCACCCTTTCATACAAATGCTTATGTTGTAGAGTTTTGCCCTGGCTGTAGAAAGATTTCCCTCTTTTCTAAAGACAACTCTTTGATTATTTCTGGTGACCTTGGAAAGTGGTATTTGGGCGAGATCCTGACATAGTCTGTGTTGATTTGTTTCAGTAATTAAAATACAGGCATGAATACACACCAATTAGTGTCATCAAAGTATTTCAACCAGGATTGCTTTTATCTTTTGATAAGTTTGTGGTGGTTCAATTTTTTGGATTCTGTTAACTAATTCATGCCAAACAAGTTGAACATGTTGGTCAAATCATTACAAAATGTGCATTGTTGGTGAGATCTGTGCCCCGAGTGCACGCCTATTGGACCAAGAAAATAGGGCATGTTGTAGGGGCCCTCAAGTACTTTCAACAAGGAGAAAAAGGGTCTTAGACCTGCCAGACCTACACCAGTAACTGTCTGTAACCTAAAGAACTTTGCTTGTAAAGTGGTGTTATCCCTCTTGTGCCACCTTGTTGCCTTTGCTGCATAATGCCCTACCACCTGGAGAAAAGGCTACCCTTTTCTCCAGATGCCAATGGGTCTTTCAATAACTTACAACCTTTAGGAAGCTTCTGTGCCAAAAAGCATGGCTTGATCACAGTTGGCCTTAGTGATGCCAAAATGGGAATTTGAAGGGATGAGATATCTGTATAACTTATTGCGGTTAAAGCAAGTCTATAAACCCCTAACATTCTACAGTTTCCCCTTTGAGATGCTAAATAAAACTGTATGGTAGTGTATACACATTTAAATAAACTTTAGAAATCTTATATATGTTTACCGTGGGAGCAGCCATCTTTGGCATCCATATAATTATTCATTCAGTTTCTTGTTCAGCGTTTGTCAGATATGCTAGTTAGGTGTCTGACTTGCAGTAAACTTCTGACATATCTTACAGAAAATTAAAAAAAAACATACAAAGCACAAGCCATAAATATATTTAAATAAATTTAGTTATGCAAATACCCGTGACAGTGACTGTTCCCCTGTGGACGATATATGCTTTTAGGTATTTGGATTTCTTTCTGACAATACCTATAGGGGCAATATCCTCATACTGAATATATCGGTGGGATAAAGTGTATATAATATATAAACAGTGTTGTAGATTAGTAAATATTAACACTGACTGTATAGCTAAATTAAGAAATCCTACTCATCCTTTCGTGCTTCTCCCTGTGCCAGCTCATTCAAATATAGAGAACATAGATTTGCATTTTGTGCGGAGGTCTTGCGAAACAAATGACAATGTTTGAAATGCTCTGGCACATAGAATGTTCTATGACTTTTTTTGCTACGATGGGGACTGAGAGACCAGCTTAAATAACCTTGGCAAAAGCCCATGGGGGAATGTGATCTGCTTACTACTGAGCACAAGCCTAATGCCGATCCAACCTGGGTATCTTTTACAAGAGGGAGACAATTTCTCAACACAATTGAAGTAGCTCTTCCTAGCTCGCTCAGGATCTATCGTTACATGTTCACACCAACTGCATTACGCAGTGATGGTTCATTTAGTACAGCTAACAATTTGTGTATTTTTATTATTTTTTTAAACTGTCCACGTTCTCAGAAATTCCTAGACTAAACAAATAGTGTGGGACTTGAGCAAACTGAACATTGTATTGACAAATTAGAAATGGACAAAAAAAACAATCCATTAATACAGAATACAAAGGTGCCAAAGAAATTTGGCAATTTGACAGGACAGGTAGTATAGCAAATCCATATAATTCACTTGGCAGAAGAGCATACGCCAAGTGAGGTGTGTATAGTATAAAGGGGCGAAAGTGGAGCAATCAACTGGAACATTGCAAATCTTCTCTTTGTACCTAAACCCTTGGCAGCTTTGACTGCTGGATGGGGAAGGCCGTGATGTCTTCATTTTTGTAGCGTAATGTTTAAGTGTTCGGCTCTGAATGTCAGTAATGTGTACAGTAACAGGAGCACTGTATATAAATTAATTTTTGTAAATAAAGTGTATTTTTCTATAAATGTTCTATTTATTTACATAGTGTTTCAAAGGAGTTAATGTAAAACTCTGTCGGTTGCCCCATGAATACACTGGCAAGAGTACAAGATTTGGAAATTGGGTTTTAGACCTCATAAAACCTTACTATGGCTTGTCTCAAAATACTTGATTTTTTTCAGTTTTGCTTTTTTTTAAAAAAAATTGATAACCAATATCCGGTCTGGCAGGGCAAACGGGAGGAAGACGAGATAATAGTGAGGGAGAAGAAAGAGGACATCTTTGTAACTGGTCAGGTCAAAACCATATTAGTTAATAAGGATTCTCGCACGTATCCCTATGTGTTTTTGCTGAGCAACGTAATCTTCAACAGTGTTGACGTAATCCTTGACACAAAATATATCCTTAGATTAGATTAGTCATTAATCCACTTTGTCCTATATCTGTAACGCCAGTGTTCTTGTTCTATAGAACAGTAAGAATTCATACCTAAAGAGGATCACAGGTTAGATCATTGACCTCTTAAAGCTGCATTTAACTTTTTTGTTTAAAAATTAAGTGATTTATAAGCAATTAAGCGCATATAATGGATGCAGTGGGTGCGCTGTCTTTAAACAGCTGCGTAGTCAGAAAATAAATGTATTGATTATGGATTTCTCAGAGGACATCGGGTATGTGTCCGCATCTTTTCCTTTACATACTGCATATCTGGTAATGGCAATTCTTCTTTTGGCCAGACCCAAAGGTATATAGAATCATATCCTGGGCACTCAAAATGTTTATGCGACCCAGAGCCGCTCAGTTACACAGTGGCTCCCATGTTCACCACACCTTCTTGAGTGAGTAAAAGCCTCCAAAGATGCCTAAATGAGCATTACACAGGCCTCTGAAAAAGAGTGTATGGGTTTCATTGCACAATATCTAAACGAATTGTAATAATGTCAAGACAGTCCCACCTTGAATGTTTATGTGCAAAGTGTTGACTATTCCAGATAAAGGATTATGATGATTTAGCTCTAATTTCAGCCTCCAACGTATTACATTGTTAAATCCAGTGGATAAGAGAGGGTTGTCTGGATGAGAGCAGCACTGGAAATTTCCACTGTTTATCGAGAAGCTGCTACCAGTCTTGGAAATTTCCACTAGCATCCTCCATCCAGCTTCTCATTACAATTCTGACAGCCATGAGATGCTTTCACCATAACAACAGAGCATAGCGATCTCAGTCTGTTGGCCTAGGCCAGTTTCAGTTTCTCATTAACCCTTTGGCTAGCAGGGCTGCTATCTCATTAATAGATAATTTACCCTCATTTATACTTCTAATAAATTGCTCTGCATTATGGACATTAGATACATCAATTTACACCGGGAAGACTTAATCCTTGTGCCAACTGTGTAACACCTTTTCTTATGTCTAATAATGTTCCACAATATTAGAGTCCGTTTCTTGGCATATATCCATTTGCAAGTCATGGTTCTTTTCATCTGGCTTATGTCCAAAGCAGAAGAGGTTAACCCTCTTGGCATCGATTTGATAATGGATGATGATGCATTTTTTTTCCTCTCTAACAGAACTCCCTTATTTCCTGTCAACATCCATTTATATATCGAACTCTCTCTTACACACACTGAATAGCAGGTTTATGCCAAGTCCTGTTGCTTAGATTATTTAATTTTTCTAATTTTTTTCTTTATCTTGAACACCACCTTTGTTGGCTACCACAAATAATTGCATGTATGTATTAATCTGTGGAAGAAATGTGTTGCCTTTATTATTTCAGAAGCACTCCTATGATGGCATATGCACGTTGCTGAGCATCGAGACACAAGTGTGCCCATGGGAGGCTGGGAACATTTTCCTAGTTTTTTCTTAAATATGTTTTATAAAATGTGCTAAGTACGTATACCGGTGTGTGGCGTTATACTTTGTATACTCCTGGTATCGTGAAGGTGAGATTTGCCATGACATGCTTGTGCACAGACGGTAGAACAATAAGGGATGCAGCCAGTGAAAGGCACCAAGGGGTCTGGTTAGGATGATTATAGGATTGCTCTTTCATGGCGCTCACACTCTGTCAGGCAGCGTGTGATGATCCAGAAGGAGAGAACTGTCACTTGCTGGTCGACTGCCCCTTCCTGAGCCAACAAAGGTATGGAGGGGTGTGCGCCCAAGTACAGTATGTTAGTGTGTGAAAGATAAGCGAGTGTAAAAAAACAAACAGAATCGCTATCTATATAAATAGATTAAAATTCCCATGCGAGTGTGCATGTAAAAGTGAACTTATAAGTATATGTAAATGTCTGTGTCTGTTTATAAAATAATGTAAGAGCGTAAAATAAAACAGATTATAATACCAGCACATTGTCCGTAGTGCCGTGCTGCTCGTTGGCTTATGATGTTATATCCAAGCAATCTGCATAATGGACAGCTGCCATGCCCACCCAAGATACCTCTGTGGGTACGTACATTTGAAATGGTGTGGCTTATGGTTGGTAGGTGGTGGATTTAATTTGTATAATGCCAGCCATAGGCTAGGGCCTAAAATAACACTACACCTTTTTAGTAGTCGCACAGTTTTCACTTCCCATTTGCCAATGCTTCGTTGAAGCCGGGTAACTGAAGGCTCAGTTTTTGGACAGGAAGGTGGGTTGGTTGGCCTTTTGACCACCACCTTACCTTGACAATTAGTGGCTTTCCTGTTTCGCTGATCCTCAAACTGTAGCTATGGAGGAAAGAGGGGACTGCAGCGGAAGTGCTGTCCTGGGAAGAGTAAGAGTGGGCACCCAGTTCTCACTATGGCCTGTTAGTACCTGCGCTTTGTTTTTACCACAACGAAGGGAAGCATGGCATCTCTAGATAAAAATAGAAATAACGCACAATAATGTCACTGTAAGATCTGGTTGTCATTGAGTAAGCGTAACTTTATATTAGGATTTGATGGCTAGAACTATTAAAAAGAAGAATTATTTTGATATCCTCACTTCAAACATGAACTATAAACAATTAGGGGTAAAGGGTGACTTGTGCAAAGTGGGTTTTATCACAGCAAACAGATGACCAAAGAGAAACAATTCTGTTCTACAGAATCATGGCTATATATCAGTTTTTCACCAAAATCTAAATGTAATGTTACTTTTCTCACATTTGGTATAATTGATATACCAGTATTTTCAATGCCAACTTACCGTATTTGCTCGATTATAAGACGAGGTTTTTTTCAGAGCAAATGCTCTGAAAAAGACCCCTCGTCTTCTAATCGGGGTCGTCTTCTAATCAGACCTCAAATAGAGGTCTGATTAGGAGACTAAGATCCAGATCCCCCGCACCGCTGCAGGGGACCTGGATCCTCCTGTCCCCCCCCACACACACTTACCGGTACCGGTGCTTCCTGCCGGGGCAGCGGGTTGACGTCTACGCGATCCCCGTAGACAACGTCCGCTGCAGCCGGAAGGAGGTGTGGCTAGCAGCGGGGGTTGTCTGCGTCCGTCGCGTAGACCTTCCCCGACTGTCAGAGATCAGAGTTCCCCGCACCGACAGCCGGGAAATGTCAGCCGGGGAATGTGTGCGCGACGGACGCATACAAACCCCACTGCC